>JAQIUQ010004626.1:22500-122500 GCA_030378365.1 Hybognathus amarus | reverse complement strand
GTCTTGTCACGGCTATGGAGGCCATCTGTACATCCTCGTCTTGTCTTGTTACCGATCCAGAGACTGTTCATGTCGTGTCTGCCGAGCCTGCGCTCCACGTCTGCCCTGCCCAGCCGGAGCTTCACGTCAGCCACGTCCAGCCAGAGACGCTTCACGTCAGCCACGTCCAGCCAGAGACGCTTCACGTCAGCCACGTCCAGCCAGAGACTGTTCACGTCGCTTCTTCCCAGCGAGTGTCTGCTGTTCCTGAGCTGGAACCAACGTCTGTTTCTGTGTTTGTGTCTGTCCCTGTCCCAGTGTCTGTTCCTGTGCACTTGTCTGTGTTTATTCCAGAGCCAGTGTCTGTTCCGGAGTCGGTGTCGGTTCCTATCACTCCCTGGTCTTCACCGCCGTGGCCGCCCGAGGGGTCTTCACCGCCGTGGCCGCCCGAGGGGTCTTCACCGCCGTGGCCGCCCGAGGGGTCTTCACCGCCGTGGCCGCCCGAGGGGTCTTCACCGCCGTGGCCGCCCGAGGGGTCTTCACCGCCGTGGCCGCCCGGAGGGGTCTTCACCGCCGTGGCCGCCCGAGGGGTCTTCACCGCCGTGGCCGCCCGAGGGGTCTTCACCGCCGTGGCCGCCCGAGGGGTCTTCACCGCCGTGGCCGCCCGAGGGGTCTTCACCGCCGTGGCCCTCTGCTCATCCTGCTCCGCCCTGGTCGCCTGCACTTCCTGTTCTGCCAGGGTCTTCACCGCAGTGGTTCGCCCGAAAAGTCGTCACAGCCTGCTTTGGCAGTCTCTCTCCCCCCCATGTCATTGGAGCGTCTCGAAGCCGCTCATTGGAGGGGGGCTATGTCACGAATCTGGTCCATACACTTCTGGTCAATCACCACCAGAGGTCACTCACTCACATCATGGACTCGTGCACTTCACTACAATCCCCATCATTCATTGCATTGACAACTCGCACAGCTGATTCCACTAATCACCCTCACACCTGAGAACATTCACACACTATCTCACACTCTTTATAAGCCTTGGACTTCCTCTCTCTGTGGCCGGATAGTGTTTGTATGTACGTACTGAATTGGTAGCATTTAACACTCCCCATGTGTTAGCTACTCTCTGTGCCTTCTATTGAACTCTGGTCTTGCCTTGTCCTTCTAGTTTTGATCCCTGCCTGTATTACTTGGATTCTCCCTTAGCCTAGCCCTTCGGATTCTGTTTGCACCTCGTTGACCCACGCTTGCTCTTAGGATTTCTCTGTGCTATGCCTCTGCCATACCTGTCTGCTGTACATTGACCTTGCCTGTTCTAAGATTTTGGAATAAAGCCTTGCGAATGGATCTGTACACCTCTCCTCTGGTTCACCCCGTAACAGATAGATAGATAGATAGATAGATAGATAGATAGATAGATAGATAGATAGATAGATAGCCGAATACCTGTTTAAATGTATGATAGCCTACTGCTGGCACTGGCAGTTATTTATGACAATCCGGTATGACTCACACTGCTCGCAACTGCAGTACAAACACATGACTGTACATATTCTGCTCTTGCTCAAACACTGTAAAACCTGTTGAGATAAAAGCTACACATCATACTCCCGCTCAGTGCGTCTCAATGAGATGGTAATAAATTGTCGGATTACTAGGATACAATGGAACTTCCCCTATTAGAAACATTGCAGTGTTCTAATGGCCATGGAAAAACACTGCATCATGATGAGAAATGGTATCATGACCAATAAAACATTCATGCATTCGTTTAAATTTTTCTGATCTGGGTCAGTTCTGTTAAAGCAAGGATGACTAAGAAATTTTTATTTGCTTTCAAATTTTTCCAACAATAATTTTTCCAATTTTATAATAACTGAAAATGGACTGCTAAAGAAATGAGTGTCATTAGATGTTTAAAGTATTTAAGGATAAAAAAGAAAAAATGTAAAGCCAGGCAACAGATAAGAGACAACAAATTAATACTGAGAGGGGAAAGCAATGGCACACTTATGTGAACCTCACAGATCTTGAATCCATATAATAATAAAGGGAGTTTATGCATAACAGAACATAAACAAATTGTCAATAAGAAATATATCAGTAGTCTGTGTCAAACAGTATAGCTTACAGAAATTAAATGAATGAATGAAGACTTTTTTAGCTTTTCTTGAACTTTAACATTTCAACTCAGGGCAGTGATAATAACAGGGTTCACCAAATGTGATATTTTAGGAACTCACTGTCATCACACAGCATTCTCACAGTATTTTACAGGTTTTATTTCAGTCACCAAATGACCTACAGCCTAGTAAAGGTTTTAATGGCATTCAGGTACAGACTGAGGTTATTGCAGACTGTTATGCCATAAAGAATGCAATTAAATCAAAGGAGGTTATGGGTGCGCACAATACAAATAACTCTGAAACATGACATGTTTCTTGCAGCAGAGACACTATGTTCAATCAGGTTTTACAATGTTTCACCATGACAACTAAACTTTCTATAGCAATTTCCAAATTTAAAAATAAACCACATGCAAAATAAAAATACAAAATTTGAATCAGTTAACAAAAAAACAAAAACTATCTGCAAATAAATATTGTAGTCATCATGTGCTATATCTTTCTCAGAACAAAATTTTCCTTTTCTATTCATGCCCCACTGTTAAATGCATAGGCAATCCCTAAAATTAAATTTCCCAAATTAATCCAATTAAGACATTTGCCAATGTCTCATCTCTTGTAGCAAAGTGGCATTTTTATAAGTATAATTATGAGATTGCTTCTGCTAGGCTAAGATAGAAGCATAATTTCATGATCTTCCAATGAATTGTATCCTGAGTCACAGAGGTCCACCATTTAGTATATTTGTCGTGGTATAAGTGAATGAGAAAAACAAGCAGTAAAATTAGAGGTTATAAAAGGCTTTTGTCCAGATGAAATATAAAAAAATCATACACAAATTCACCTAGACACAAATTCACCTCCAATCAGAATGAACTATGTGGGAACATGATGTATAAAATAATTGACGTCTTCAACATGAATCAGCATCATTTAAGATTTTTTCCCCAGATTTAGATGAATCACTTTAATCGTTTCAATGTTTTTATTAGGTAGAACATCACTGCACTTGATTACAGCAAAAATCTGAATCAGCCAATCACATGGCAGCAACATTACAATGCATTCTCATCCCAAGGCGTCATATACTGACGCTTTTGCCAATGCGTACGGACATGGCACCCTTTAGCGTCAATATAACATGCTTCGGTTATGGTAGGTTTAGGTCTGGGGTAGGGTTAGGGTTAGACCACTGCAGGGGCGCCTTTCTAGCCCATATATATCTGCTGTCTCATATAGACCCCTTTTCAGTTGGTAAACATGGTGATGTTTTTTGTGGGCGGAGCTTAGGTGGAGGCAGAACGATCCCTCTGGCCGCTTCACTAACGCTAGCATTAGCAAGGATTGTTAGCTTGTTTTTTAACAATGACTGGAGAAAATCTGTTATTATTCTTAATATGCTAAGGTCACTCAGTGTCCAGGACTGCTGATTGTTGTTTCCAAAGTTATCTTTAGGGTTAGGGTTAGGAACCAGATTGGCGACCTGTAGCCGCCTGACATGCTCACTGAATGCATGGATGATCTGACAGGATTAAATCGATGTACCTCGGTTGAGTGGCCTGACTTCTACACCATAGAGAAACTGATCGTAATGAGAAACTGAGGGCACATAAAATCTTTAGATGCCTGTAACTATATGGTCCTGTACAAGACTGCGTGTATGATCGCAGTCTGCCAAGCCAGCGCCGAGACGACGACAATGTAAAGAGTGACATTACAGTGCCGATTCTAGAAATAAAAGTTCCAGAGACAGCATATTCACTTTTCATCAATTCTTGCACCAAACAACACAAGAAAAAAGGTGATTTAAGTGACTTTAAACGTGGCATGGTGGTTGTTGGTGCCACACGGGCTGGTCTGAGATATTTTCAGAAACTGCTGATCTACTGGGATTTTTCTACACTCTTCATCTTTCATAGCCTGACTTCATCATACTCATATTCAATGGAGAATATGAGTCTGAGACCGCTCGGTTGGGCTTTGATTATGAGGCGTGTCTGAACCGAACCAGGAAAAAAACAAACACCTGCACTCAATTGGATAGTCGTAGACCTACAACCAATCAGAGCAACGCAGTAAGTCAACTCCTTTGCATAGTGCAGTTTTTAACTACAGAACTTACTTATCTTCAGAAGTTAAATAATGAGTGTTGCTTCTTTTACTCTACTCCTCCATGAGTGCGACCAAAGCAGAAACCACAATGACCAAAGGGTTGTCCCATCGTTGCTTCTTCAGCGACGTCCAATCTCGATCTCACAGGAATCGTATCGAACTTTTAGCACCGTCAGAGCCAGCTGATAAGTTACACTTTTCAATGTTGGAAGGACACCAAAAATATCTTTCCGATCGACAAATGCCTTGATTGCAGTTCTCTGTTCGTCTATTAAAATGAATGCGCTGTCGATTTATTTTACAACAGACGCGACAGCGGAATCTATAGAAGGCCAGTTAAGCGCTCTTGATAACGTGATGATTATGTCCTGGCAGATCATCTGTCCATCATCGTTTAAAGCCCGCTCTGGCAATTTTGATTGGTCCCGAACGCTTCTTGTCTGATCAGAATTACTCCTCAATAGATTCGAGTCATATCTAAACTTCCCGACCAAAAAAATATTGTGGGCGGAGTTCGTAGCTGGCATCCAGGCTACATCTTTCGCACAACCCAAGGGAGAAAAAATGAATGTCACTGATTAATGGTCAAATTTTCTGTCTTGTTGCAAAGCACTAATGCTAGTTCACCCATTAAAATAGTATTTTATCACCCTCATGTTGTTTTAATAGAACCTCATGCATCATTTTTGAAGAACATAAAGGTCATAGTTTTCATGCATTTGCAATAAATGGGGACTGTGAGAGTTCAGAAAAAGTAAAAAGGACACCATAAACATATCATATGACTGAAATATGTTGAGAAGAATAATGTAATTTTGGGTGAGCTGTTTCTTTAAGGTCAAATTCAAGTCAATGATGAACTAAAATGGTTATATTTAAACGTAACAGGATCAAAGCACCAACCCAGAAGCACCTGTTATGAAACTAAAACTTGACTTTTTCAAATTACCTTTTGAATTTTTCCATGGCACATGGTCAGGTAGCATGATACTGATTCAAGCCCCATTTCACCCAGCAGACAGAAGGAAACGCATGGCTCATAGATCAAAAGCTCAAAAATGACCTCTGCAAATGTGTTCCTATGGTCAGCTGAGAGACTTTCCCAGTTAATGGGTAGAGAGAAGGGGCTCTGAAAACATTCATAAGTCATAAAATAAAGTCATAAAGTGAAGTCATAAGAAAAGTTTCAGTAAGGTCAGTATTTATTCATTTTGTAATGTAAACTTGCATGGATTTTATTAGACATGGACCATGCTGCTGATGAGTTTTACTGGCCTGCTAGAGAATAAGACAGCTGGTTTACACATGCACACACAGACGGGTGCCTGCACATGCAAAAACACACACAGACAAATGTTAAAGAATTTGGACAATCCTAATATAATTCCCCATACAGTGCAGTTATTGAATTTACCTCAAATTCACTTGTGCCCTTGAGTAAAGCTCTTAAAGGTCACCTCATGGAGAGTGTGCCTCAGTGTACTGTAAGTAGATAAAAAAGTGAATGACAAATGACATGCAAAGAGAAACTCAGAACAAGCTACTACACCAGTGCTAAGTTTGGCACAATCTTTTTAAACATATAAAATGTTTATCTCATAATTGCAAATACATTATTTTAATTTAGGATCTAATATCAATTTCATTGTAGTATTTTCATTTAGGCATATTTTCTTTGTTTCAAATAAGTTTGAATAATTTCATAAATATACACAGCAAAATCCCCAGTGTTAAATTAACGCTGAACGTGTGAATTATATAAACTCTGAACAGAGTGTTAAATGAACACTGAAGCAGTGTTAAAGTTAATGAGATGAGTGATGATTGAGTATTATTGAAGACACCTGATGGTGTTACCTTTTCTATTTATTCACATCTGGTTGTTATAACTCATGTACAGCAGCCAAACAAAATCTAAAGTTAATGATTTAAAGTGAATACTGATCACCATAATGGTGACTTGAAATTACCGTTTTCTCCTTCAGTGATTCTGCTTGTTAGGTGTCTTCAATAATGCTCAATTATGACTCAATTATTCACTTAATTATCTCATTAATATAATTAACACTCTCAGTGTTAATTAATACTGGGATTTTGCTGTGTAAATTTTACATAGAAAAATTCAGTTTAACTACTAGCAATGCTGGTCCCACTTTATATTGAGTGGCTTTAAGTACTATGTACCTACATTGAACAGTAAGTACAATGTATTATTGTGGTCCTGTTGTATTGTAAAACACTTTTGCTGCTATTGAGGTGTGACATGGGTAAGGTTAAGGACAGGTGTGGTGGTATGGGTCGGTTTAAGGGTAGGTTAAGGTGTGAGGGGAGGGTAAACTGTTACAAATGTAATTACATAAATTAATTATAGCTGGAATTACATGCTGGAATATTAAAATGTATGTACATGTATGTACACAATAAGTCCATTGTATCAAATTATTAATTTCAATGTAAAGTACATAGTACTTAAAGCAACTTAATATAAAGTGAGACCATAATTTTTATTTGCAGCAAGTTGAATAAAAGTTTGGGGTCGGTAAGATTAAATACTTTATTCAGAAAACTACATTTTAAATTGATGAAAGTTACAGTAAATGCATTTTAATCACAGTTTCCACACAAGTATTAAGCAGCACAACTGTTTTCAACATTGATTATAATAAGAGAATGTTTCTTGAGCACCAAATCATCATATTACAATGATATCTGAAGGATCATGCAATGTGACACTGAAGACTGGAGTAATCCTACCAAACACAGAACGTTCCCCTAACGTTCCCGAATGGTCCCATGAGGTTATTTTTTATGGGAACCAAATTAAGAATGTTATCAGGAACGTTCCATGTAGGTTGAATATAGTTTCAATACAGTCAATCCCCGAAGGCCGTTCATACAGTTCGGAAGTTCGCTGAACTTCATACAGTTCAGCTCACTCAGCACAACGTTACGTGACTTGAGTTATAGAGACTATATTCTAAGATGGCTCCTGTCTGTATACATGAAGTGGACTGTCTTTATAACGTATCTTCTTATTAAACGGTCTGTACACTTACAAAGTTCTCAATCCTTCGTTTTGCATGTATGGACCCTCATTATGTTACTGTGCTAGTGTGGGGCTATTTTGAGCCTTGTTAGTGGTATAAAGCTAGCGATTCTCTTTTCTTAGTCAGATGCCCCAGTACTAGCATTATACGCTAAACAGTTTCACGTGATAAAACTCTTTACATCGATTACCATGAAAACAAATCTCAGAGAACGATTGACTAGGTACCAATGTTTTATTAGACCAAAGGTTCATTGTTTCGCAAAGTTACTCCTTTAATAGAAAGTTCTAGGAACGTTCTAGAAACCAAAAACTACGTTCCCATACCTACATTTGTTTGCTAATTTGTTTTACAAATTTGTAATTTGTTTAAATTGTAATACATTCCACAATTTTACTGTATATGTTTCGAACGCAGCTTGGCGATCATTACAGACTTCTTTCAAAAACATCAACACAAATTTTGAACGGTTTTACTGTTCTTTTCTGTGTTGACATGCACCTCACTTCTGAATGAAATCGCACAGGCTCATTTCTCCCTCCCTCTGTTTTCTCTCATCCAATCCTCTTATCCTTTAGATTGAGCCATCATCACTGGCCAGAGAGGGTAGAGCTGCATGTCAAGCTCACGCCAGCTGTCCGACACTGAACGAGTGCAGAGCCATGTGCTTTCTTACGCTGTCAGTCATCTGTCCCATTGCCAAATCTTCTGTACTGTAGATCCATACCTCTTTCTACATCCCATCATACTCCCTAAACAAAAGGTTAATCCTACTTCCAGTTTTTCCCGTTGTCAGTTCTGGTGCCTGCAAAACATTTGAATAATATACATATTTCATAAATAGGAATTAGAGGATAATTGGACAAATCAAATAGAAGAATTGCTCAATACAAAGTTCTGTCATGAAACTCTAGTTTAATTGCCCATGGTGATAGATCCTTAACTCAATCACGTCATTCTCCTATAGGGCACAGCTGATTGGTTCCTGCTGTATCAGTAGCCAATGAGCTTGCTGCTCAACCTTCAGATGCATGTTTTCAGAAACCTTCCACCATCCCCAGCTCCAACCTGTTACAGGTCATTTATGTATGCTATTGTATAGCAACAGTTTATCTTATTTGCTCTCAGCAGTGTGTTCTGTATTAGCAGCAGCTAGCAAGTCCCGCAGACAAAACATATCAACACTACCCCAGCAAACAAATTTAGGTTCTGGGAACGTTAAGTTTTTGGTTTCCAGAACGTTCCTAGAACTTTCCCTTAGGGTTAAGGGAACGTTCCCAGAACATTCTCCTCATGTTATAAAAATGGAACCTAAAAATAACCTACATGGAACGTTCCTATACACGTTCTTTTTGGTTCCCCAAAAAATAACCTTATGGGACCATTCGGAACGTTGGGGAACGTTCTGTGTTTGCTGGGAATCAAAGAAAGTATCATCTGTGCTCAGATTTGCCAAGACAAAGTCTGCAGTCAAAAAAAACTTTTTTTTCCATCACATTCTCAAAAGATCTGAGCAATGCAATCCACATCCATTTAGCTCTAAACTCTTATTGTTATAGGAGAAACATCTCAACTAGTTGATACTGAATTGAAACCATACTGTGCGCAACAAATCCATTCCCTTGACCCATGCAAGAGCATCTACTGAACAATAACATTTTAATTTGTCTGCTTTTTCTATACTATATCAATGACTGTATGTGGCATCAATGGAACTGTACAGAATAAAATACTAGTACATAAAAAGTCCTTCCTCTTTCCTATAGCCTACTGTAAAAGACAGCATTTATCTTCTCTCACATCATGCAATAAATCCAGGATTTTACAATTATTTTAAAATGTGGTCATCCATCCAAATATACAAAACACACCACTAAACTGAATCTGTCAACATGCTGCATTAACATCATGATGCAGTCAATGAACTCTGACCCCTTCTGCTTTAAGAGCGATTGAAGCCATTAACAGGGTCATGTTTAGTTGCATGTGATGAAAAGCTTAAAAAAGAGTTGTGCGTGTAAAAAGGATTGCTTCTAACGAATCTGATCTCATTCTCCCAATATCTGTGTTCTTCTTTCTAGAACTTTCCACTCTTCCACACCTGCACCGGTGACATTACCATCAACCACATCCGAAAACCCTCCAGCAATAACTGTTTCCCAACCACTGTTTCCCAACAAAGGAACGAATTTCCACCCATGGTTGGGTGAGTTAGGGAGTGGGGTAAGATCCAAAAAAAAAAAAAAAAAAAATCCTCTCAATGTGTTTTTGTTGTTACGTAATTCTACCATCTGGAACTAAGGTTGATTTAAATGTGTCCATTGTGTTCTGGATTGTTTTTTTGTTTTTTTTTGTTTAAACTTGAACTAACATTGTCATAATGCCTATTGGCATAGGTGACCTATTATATTTATCATAGCTCAGTAGTTTAAGGTTAACAGATTACTCACTACTTTTATATGTAATGTTGTCTGAGGGTCATGAGTCAGTAAAACATTCTCAAAGTAATATAATAAACCAAGCTGCAAATCTATTATATATAGTAAATTAACAATATATTTGGCAAATGTTTTTATTGATATTACCTGGTCATATGAACCTACAGTATTTCTGAGCTTACAATAAGTAAAGCCCTTTTAAATGCATTACACCAGTGCTTGTATAATATGCCGCTCATTCAGGACAAATGATGTTTTAGTGGTAATATGAGGACATCTGCTGGTGCATATCTAAACTTTACGGGTACTTTTCAAATAACATGTTGGCCTACAGTAACCTTTTTTAAACCAACATCAAGATTCACCAGTAACCAACATCAAGATGCATTCATTGAAATGTATATGAATATGTAAGGGAAAATATTTTTTTTCTACATTATGGTCACTAGTTTATTTAAATAGTCCTAAACAATCAAAACTAGTATGTATAATACTAATCATATTATTTATAATTATATATATATATATATATATATATATATATATATATATATATATATATATATATATATATATATATATACATACATACAGTATACAGTGTGTCCATTGTGTGTGTGTGTGTGTGTGTGTGTGTGTGTGATATATATATATATATATATATATATATATATATATATATATATATATATATATATATATATATATATATATACTTTAATAAATTAATTAATTAAAATGATAAAATATCTAAAAAAAGGAAAAAAAGAAGATTTTCTTCTTGAGACTTGAAAGAAGAGGAAAACTTCTTTCTTTTTTTTAGATATTTTATCATTTTAATGAATTTATTTATTAAAGTTTTTAAACTGTAAATGTACTTTGTTTCTCTCAAAGACATAAAATCATCTGCTAAATGACTAAAAATGACAAATAACATTTGTAACGCATTTAGTTTTTTATGCACATTGTTAAATCGTGAGACCTGAAAGCTAGGCATATGCTTAAAAATCTAGAATAGTAGGATTTTTTAATGACAAACCTGAATTTTTCCCTCTCAAACATCCCTGTATGATCCTTTAATATTTTTCAGTCTGTTAAACATCACTTCAGAAAGCAATGGGCAATAAAATACCAGAAGAAACCAACAGAAAACTTATTTTAGTTCCGTACCTCTAGGCTATTTTACCTGTGCAATGAAACATGATGCATAACAGTTGGACTTTACCCAATGTTGGGTGTTGATCATAAATTGGCACATGTTTGGCAGTATCGCTCTTCTAACTCTAGAGGATGATAGAGCACTGCTATTGGAGACTATAACCAGCCTTAAGATTAAAGAAGCTTATTGCGGACTTTTAAAAAGACCTAAGTATTAATAAACATAACATATACATACTGTCCCGCAGATATGAATCTAATATTATATACAAACGTCAAGCAATAATAGATCCTACATTGGGATCTAACTACCCATCCCTGATTACTCCACAAGAGTGCAACAACTTTGCCCCGCCCTCAGTCGACACCGATTGGCTAAGTCTGTCCTCTCTGAGTTTCGGAAACCCTGTGATTGGCGCGGTGTGTTGTCACTCAATTCAGCTGGGAGTGTTTGGGATCCTGAGAGGAAGTGAATGATTCGCGTTTGCACTTGACGAGGGGAAATCATATTGTTGGGGGAAATTAAGCGTGTATTGACCGAATTTCAGCCGCTAAAACAGATTAAACCGGTGGACGTACATCTTCTGTGACGATATGGTTTAAAAGGATAACCGTTTTTTTGCATTCAGACTTCGTTGCTTTGGATCAACTTGCATTCACAGGAGGTGGAGAAGGACAGACTTTGCTATTGTTCCAGCTTTCACACGAGTGTGTGTGTTTTCGTGTATGTGTGTATTAAATTGCCCTTTGGCTTTATGGCTACAAATATTGAACCCATTTATGGACTCTCAGAGGATGAAGTAAGTACTGTTTTTTTTCTAAACCATACCATCTTTAAGACACAATGTATGCCTCCCACCATATTAATACTGTATGTTTATTATTTCTGTGTTTTTTTTAATGGGGTTTCCAGTGTGACAAATGATCATGACCAATTTCAGTTAGCTTATTACAATTGTTTTATTGTTACAAATATAAATAGGAAGGTCATTAGCCTAAGTCTTGCCATCAGCTTGTTCTTCACATTTCTCCATTAGACTAAATGGGATATCTAGTGTTAGAAAATGTAACGCCCTCATCAAATCGTAATCTCTTCCTATTACCAAAATACTAGTCTATATATAAGTGATCTGAAGCATAATGTTTTGGTTTTTAGGATTGGCAGCTCACCTGTCAAAAATCAGGATCTTGTAGCTTTTGGGTGTTGATATGATTGATATTGACATCTGACTAATGGATGTGTTTGTTTCTCTATTAGTAGAAAATAGTTATTTGTACCAACAGATTTATAGTTATCCGTGATATTGCCTTGAAGAAACCATGTGGGTGAAAAGATGAATGCATCATATTCAAGATTTATCTCTAGTTACTACTTGGTGAAACCAGTATTACAGTGTTTTTAATAATGTTACAGCAGATTTTGTAGCAACCATAACAACACCATGTTGTTTGTCATAACAGGGCCACGGTGTGACCCCTGAAAATTCAGGTCAACTGTCTTGAGAGTCTGAGGGCAGCCTTAGGAAGCAGGTGTTCGTTCATAATTCATTTGGATATGCCTCAATGTTTTTTTTTTAGTCAATGCTATTTTTCTCAACTGGCATACTGGATATGTCTTTTAGTTTTCAATGCAGATGGTGATATAGTTCAAGGCCACACATTGTTCATCAGTGTAAATATCAGTGAAGCGTTTATATAGGCGTTGATATTTGAGTCCAAAGGAGAGACCCAAGTCATGTGCTATTGTACAGGTTGGCAACTACATATTTAAGTCTGTATCACATTAAATTGTCCAGTCAGCTATTTCTGGTAAGATATGTGACCTGGCATGCAAAGCATATAAGGTTTTTATGTGGAAAAGTACTGAAGTGCTTTTAGTCCAAATCCCGAAACTATAACGTATAAGCAAAGTTAATTAATAAGTTTCTTGATATGTTTAATGTAAACAAAGAGAGGAGTGTTACTAGATGTTCATTCGCAGGTTAAACGGTGGATGATCAAAGTTAAGCATTTGTTCAATGTTTGTGTTTGGGTGTTAAACAGCAGGAGAAAGATCTCAACATCCGCTGATTCACTTTCTCATAAAGTTCTCCTGAGAAAACCTTATAGAAAATAAGATCTGCCCAAAAGTGTAAACTTGATTTTATTTGATTAAAGTCCGCATTAAATGAAAATTCACCTGATCTATTTTCTAATGCATGTTATTAATCTTATTCTGAATTATTCATACAAGCATTTTTTTGACCTCGTCATTTTTAATTAAAATATAACTCTGTGTTAGGACGGTGAAATGTCAGATTTCTCTGGTGACTTATGACAGGCTTCTCCAATCATTTCTGCTTAAACCGCTCCTTTTCTTACAGTCGACTGCAAACCCGCATTCAAATTTCAGTTATGACAGAAAATATATTACTATTGTAACTTATTGAAAGTACTTATCAGAATAATTATTAAAAAAAAAAACAATAAAAAAAACAATAATACAATTTATATTAACATTATTTAAGGAAAATAATTATTTGTCCATGTTTTAATTCAGTAAATTTATGTTCAGCACTTTGGCAAAACATAAAATAAAATAAAAAGTTTCTTTTATGCATTAATTTGATTACCACCATTATTCATAATATTTTTTGTTTTAAATCATAAAAAGAAAACAATATTTCATAGGACTGTATTCTTAATTTTAATACATTATTAATGATAAAACTACATGTTTAATTTAATCCACAATCAATTATTTTAATTGATTAGACATGTTTTTGGTGATTGAAACAAAAACAAATGGTTTCAAGTTTGTTATAATGAAGCATTTGTTCATTTATTAATTTAAAGGCCATTTTAACGAAAAATAATCATAATAATAATTGATTGTTTAATACGGTATACCATAAAACGTGATATTTTCTGAGACTGTTTATGTTATTATCATACCGTGAAATCTCATAACTGTTACCCTCTGCCCTACATTTTTATACATAATATATAAATTCACTATATTCGTTTTCATAGCCTTCAAATTTCACATTTTTGTAGGACAATATTGGGTAGGATGTGAAATAAAAGAAAAACACACAAAAAAATATCCAAATAGATTTTTTTTTATCCTAATAGAAAATACTGAGATATATATCGTATTTCGCCATTCAGCCTATACCAAGATATGATTTTTGGTTCATATTGCCTAGTCCCAGATTGAGATGTTTTAGGCTTTTCTGTCGTGATCCATCAGTCCCATTTAAACATAGCTTGTTTGAATCCCCCCTTAACAGAAGTGTTTGTTTACTTTCAGCAGTGTTCATCGTTCAATTCAATTCACATTTATTTGTATAGCACTTTTCACAATACACATCCTTTCAAAGCAGTGAATGTGATTATCAGGTATTGTAATACTATAAAACCGAATTGTACTAGCTATCTCAGTATCAGTAATTGGTTGATCACAAGTATTTTCCCTCCAGTAACCCATTTTGTTGACATGGTGGGTTGGAAATGAACACAGGCGCACACCACATGACAGACGACACGCATCGCTTCATCAGTATGCGACAAGCATCTATCAAGTTGGCTTGGAGTCCGCCTTGTCAGCGGGTCTGTTTACCACACAACATTTTCTAAATCCTGTGGGATCTCATCACTCGCTCCCAGAGTTCCTGCTGGGCATGATCGTGCCTTTCTACTCATATAGACCTCAGTTCCCAAGACACTGTCTGTACACGGGAATGACAAGTTCTCCCTTGGGAACAGTCTGGCAAATTCCTTTAGACTTTTTATTGACAAAACTCTTGTGGCATTTGTTTAACTCCCATTTGAGTAATACAGGTTTATTAGATAACCATGTGTAATTTAGGCATGCAAATGAATTGGTGTTTAATATTTATTGTATGTTTTTAATGTCGCTTATGCTCACCAAGGCTTTTTATTTAATCAAAATACAGTAATATTATTAAATATTATTACAATTATTAAAATATCTGTTTTCTTTTTTTTTGTATATATTTAAAGTGTAATTCCTGTGATGGGAAAGCCGAACTTCCAGCATCATTACTAGGCATCAGTGTCACATGATCCTTCAGAAATCATTCTAATAGGCTGATTTTGTGCTCAAACATTATTAACGTTAAAAACAGTTTACTGCTTAATGTTTTTGTGGAAACGGTGATAATATATATTTTCAGGATTATTTGATGAATGAAAAGTTATCATATCATAACATTATAAATGTCTTTACTGTCACGCAGTTTCTATTTTACCCTGATGCTATTTATGTTTCAAACCAAGTAAACAAAGTATGTGTAAGTTCATATTTAAAACCAAACATGTTGCATTTCGTTTTGGAATTGTCAATTTGGTTGGTTCTATTCCATTGCACTAAATATTTTTGAACATAAAAATGTGTCTTGTGTTAAAATGAAGACATTTAAGATGAGACATTAATGCATACATTGCTTGATTATCATCTGGGAGTGCCCAGTTGAAGAATATTCATGAACGATGTTAATTTACACATAATAGCATAATTAGGTAGGATGTACATACAGTATATTACAGTATACAAACAGCGGAGTATAGGTTGTCAAAGAAAAACATTCTTGGAACCATTATAATAACAGTAATCTGTTCACTTGGACATGTGGATGTCTGTTTTACACACAGGGAGGACACACAAACGTTTACTCGATTACGCACTCACTCGCTCAGCGTCATGAGTGTGCAATGTGATACAGCGACATGCTGCTGTTACATCATCTTCATTAAAAATACATGAGCTATAGTTGCAGCCGAATCATGTTTTCTTGATCCGTGTGGCTTCTGTGCTGAGGTCCTAAGATGAAGCTAGAGTCTCCACAGAATCTTATACTACTGTTATATGTAAAGCTAGTTTCCCTTTTGATGGATGTATTACTTTGTTTATCCCTAAGGGCAAGTATACACCCATGTAGTGCTTTTCAACTGTAATTTCTATTTTGATGGCAGCCAGATTTCAGGAATTCTGAATTATTTTTAGGTTTGTTATTTATGTAATTATGCTGCAAAAAATCTTGTTTGTTTAGGTTGCTGACAGTACTGCTCCTTTTAAATGTTTTATTTTCTTGTCAATATTGAATGTGTCTCTCTCTCTCTTTCTTAGCCAAGGTCAACAATTTGCAGTTTTATATTTAAAGTATTTCATATTAGTGTACACTGTAAAAATATTGTTGGTTTAACTTAAAAAACCCTTAAAGTAACCTGGTTGCCTTAAAATTTCAAGTTCATTGAAATGGAAAAATTGAGTTAATACAATGGAGGAGATTGATTTAATCTCCAGAAACTCAAAATATTATGTTATCTGAACTACATAAATTATTTAAGTTGATTTGACAAAAATGTTGAAAATATTTTTACAGTGTAGAATTTGCGTCTATAAATTCTAAGTGGGAAAGAAGCATGAGAATAGATAAGCGTTTGTTTTTTAACATTTTGGAATCGTGTTGTCCATTTATTGGTGTTTAATGGAATTTTTGAATTTGGAATTCAGGGCATGGAATGAGTTGGATTTGGAAAACTGTGTTTAATTCTGTGTGCAATTCTGAGTTGCAGAGTAGGATGAAACAATAGGCAGTAATTATGCATTCCACACATAGCAGCTGAAGGTCAGAGATGGACCTGGTCAGATCTTCCACCTCTCTGCCCTGCTCCGCTATGTTTCACATATAGAGCAACCTATAAAGTATGTTGGCACTATGAATAAAGGGAATCTTTCACTTGAACTTGCAACCTTGTTATCTAAACCAAATTCCTAAACATTGGACTGCTGCCCGTTTAGCTCTGAATGAACCCTGTTTCTCATAGTCTCCAAATAAGCAGTATAAACACAAATAATTAAATGTAGATTTTTACTAGTGTTGTTGCTGAACTGGTCTGACTTCGTTATAGGGTGTTCTGTGTGTTTTTTTTTTTTATCGAGACTGCTATGTGGTTTCTAGGGTGTTCTTGGTAGTTACTAGGTGTTTGCTTCCTGGTCTGATTCTCAACAAGAACTGACTAGTTTATCTGTTTTTTTTTGTTTGTTTGTTTTTGTAAATATACACTACTGTTCAAATGCTTAGTGCTCATGTGAAACTTTCATACCTGCATTCAGCTTGCATTAAATTGTTTTTTACATTATTACAAAAAATCACTTTGTTCATCAAAAAATGTATCACGTTTCCACAAAAGTATCAACTATTTTTCAACATTGATAATTATAAGAAATGTTTCTTGAACAAATCCGTGTATTATAAGCCCCTTTCACACAGAGATTCCGGAAAATACGCGGATAATGTGACCCGGCATTTGTCCCGGGATTGTTTGATTTGGGTTCATTCCAGCCCGTTCTCATCCCATAGCGCCATATACAACGCTTGTGCAAAAGCGTCAATATCCAACGCACATGGCACCCTTTAGCGCCAAATGAGACGTAAAAATAAATCGGGCAGAAGGCGCCTCCTAGTGGTCTAACCCTACCCCTAACCCATACCTAAACTTAACCGTCTCATTTGGCGCTAAAGGGTGCCATGTGCGTCTGGATATTTACGCTTTTGCAAAAGTGTCAAAATATGGCGCCTTGGGATGAGAATGCGTTGTTCATTCACACTGCCAGTGATTTGCCGGGTTCTGTGAATGCGTTCACACACAACCCGTAAAGATCCCGGAAAGACACATGACGTCAGGACGAGGCGTGTAACGCACACGTCGAAAACATGTACACGCGCATACCGTTCCACAGCTGGTGAACGATCTCAGCTTCAGCGCGGATAGTGAGGAGCTCCTGGTCTCTGCTTCGTTCCAGTTTGCAGACATTTATTCGTAGTTTCTTTGTTGATGACAAACACAAACTTTCTTATAAGAGCAACAGAGTCGCGCAATGGCACGAGCGTCATCACTTTGACACACCCCTTACGGCATTAATCCTGGCTTTTGTTCACACAGCGCGCGTTCGGGATTGATTCTGGCAATGTTGTTAGGTCCCCAACCCGATTCCGGTATCAATCCTGGGTCGTGTTTGCGTTCACACAGAAGGCGTTCTGGCAATTTCCGGGATTAACGCGCTGTGTGAAAGGGGCTATAGAGTGATTTCTGAACGATAGTCTGACACTGAACACTGGAGTTATGATCCTGAAAATTCAGCTTTGTCATCAAAGGAATAAATTACATTTTAAAATATATTAAAATGGAAACCAATCATTTTAAATTGCAATAATATTTTACAGTATTGCTGTTTTTACAGAATTATCGATCAAATAAATGTGGCCTTGGTGAACAGAAGTGACTTATTTCAAAAACATTGACCCCAAACTACTTAACTTGTCTGCATTTTAGTTTTTAGCTAATTAAACACGTTTTGTGTGTTTAAGTAGCATGGTCGTAGCTTGCTGTATTTTAGGGGTTCGCTCCCTAAAAGTCCCACAGTGCACTGTGAGAATAAAGTGCGAAACAAATCATGTGAGCGAATTCACTACACATAATAACATAACACGCATTAGATGTTTTTTTAAAATGCAAACCATTAAGTAGATTTCAGTATAATGCTAGAGAGGTAATGTTCCAATGTTTTGAGCAGAGTCCTCACTGTCCGACTCCTTACCAGTGTCCGAATTTGTGTACACGATATACTGTTTCATGACCTAGGGAGCGAGGGTTGGGTATCGTTTGAATTTGAACGATTCCTGATTCCGATTCCTTGTTTCGTTTCCGGTTCCTAACGATTCTCGATTCCGAATTCTTTTAAGAGGCAGGGTCAAAAAAGTTTAGCTAACCTTGCTAACCAATGGTCTTTCTGAAGGAAATACTCCTTTCTGAAGGAAATACTCCTTTTGTCACAAATTTTGCATTTTGCCGAGATTTATTTTTAGAAAAGGGAAACCACACTTTGAACCGCCGACGTAAGCTACTCATGTTGACTTGCGCGGTTATGCCAACACTTCCAGTAGACGCTCGTTGGTGTTGTTCAGCGGTTTCTTCTTCTGGTCGCGGACTGTGAATATCGAATCTAGCAATCAAAATTTTAACTTTTGAACGATTTTGGAAAACGAAACGTTCAGTCCCGGTTCCAATCAGATACTCGATTCTCGATACCCAACCCTATAGGGAGCTGTTAGATACAGTACATGACTTTAAACAGGATTTCCTTAAGATGGTTAATGCATTTCCACGACTACTTTAAAGGTAGTTTTATTAGTAGGTTTGCACATCCAGCCCGTTCTCATCCCAAGGCGTCATATACGACGCTTTTGCCAAAGGGTAAACATTCGAACGCACATGCGCAACTTTAGCGTCAATATAACACGCAGATAAATATGGGGCAGTGGTTTAGTGGTCTAACTCTAAATCTACCCCAGACCTAAACCTTCCCATACTCTGTGCGTGTTACAGTATATTGATGCTAAAGGGTGCCATGTGCGTCGGATGTCTACGCTTTGGCAAATGCGTTGTATATGATGCCTTGGAATGAGAATGCATTGGCACATCACTACTCATTAGATATTATCATATTATAGTCCATAGATTTCCCTTGACTTCCTCTATTAACATAAATCTAAGAGATTGTTATGGTGGTTTTATTGTCTGCCAGATAAAAATTGTGTGTTTGCTTAAAAATAATAGCCCATATTTGCACAAGTCAGAACCACCAATTAAAAAGTATCATCATTTATAGTATTATTGTTATTGGCCTGCTGAGCATGCAGGCTTCTCAGTTCCTGTTGTTTGTGGTGTAATTTGACTAATCTTTAAGGCCACTAAAATAACACAATGCAAAATGAGCATGAGGACATGGTTAGAAGCACTTACAGTGAACCGTTCAATAAGGCAGACTTGGTTCTGATGAAACCAGGTGCCATAACATTATGAACTTCATTGATATGGAAATGCATTCACTGAACTTGGCAGTCTTGAATGATTATGTAACTGCTGATGAATGCCTTTATACAAATGGTTTCAAATCTGTGTTTTGACAGGTTAAAAACAGAAGCTCTTTGATAATATCTGCAGTGAGTCAGGGTTGGGAATTGTTTGAATTTTAATGATTCTGATTCCGCTTGACGATTCATAATTTTGATTCCAATAAGAAAAAAATGTATCATTCACATTTATTCTAAGGCTGTGTGTCCACCAAATTATTTTTAGCCAGCAGAAAACGGCAGACGCCGTGCTTTGGGCGCTTGAGAGCGTTTTGGCAGTGCAGCGTTTTTCCGTTGAGAAGTTTCGTTGCTAGGATACAGAATATCCACAGCAGTTTGAAGGTTGTGACAGTTGGTCGATGTGGTATTAGTCCCGCCCCTCCTCCACTGTGATTGGGTAAAAAGTGACAATGATGAGCGCTGCGTTTTATCCAAAGTTGAACATTTTTCAACTCCCAGCAACCATTATGAAAAAACGCTCAGCGCCTCGGTACACTCATGGCTTTTAAAAAAACGTGGCGCTCCCATTGAAAAACATACGCCAGGCGCGTGGAAAAATGCTTTGGTGGACAAACGGCCTAAGTCTTATTGAAAAACATTGCATTGTAGCTGAATACTATGAACAAAAATCAAAGAACACTTACAAGTAACTTTTGCCTATGGTTTAAAAAAACATAAAAAGCAACTAGCCTTAGTAATATTAATGTCAAGCATTAAAGACAAGTTAACATAAAAAGAACAATATAAATATAGCTACAAAAGTCACAGGAAGCGAAGTTAGAGAGCAAGGGGGATGGGATCGGGAAAAGGACGCCTGAAGCAAAACTGCGCTATATGTCGAGGCTATTGGTGCCGACAGCTCAAGAAAATTCGTACAAAACATTAAACATTAACTCATGAACCATTCCTTACTATAGCTTCTGTTTTATTAGTTTTGCTTCATAAAACCAAATCTTACCTGTATTAATGTACAAAGTCTGGCTCTTTTCTGCCTTGCACTTAATATGCAAATACATAATCCATCAACCAGACCGACTCTAACTTTGTTCTATGACTTGGCCTATATGCTTAGAACCATGTATTAAAGTAAAGGCAGGTGATTAGACTATGACCCGTCAATTTTATGGCTTCCTCTTGGTAACTGCTAATGTGTTTTGCTGTTGTTTTAAGTGACATTTTAGACAATATGAATTGGAGTTCTCCCAATGACCCCAGCAGACCAAGGTTTCCCAGTTGAGACCTGAAGATATATTACATACATGCCAAACCTGTCATTGAACTAATCGTTGGGTGTGCTCAGGAAACTAGTCTGAGCTTCAGCTCTCTAAGAGGCTCGTGGAATCTTAATCCTAATTATCCAGCCACAGCCTGAGTAATACTTTCCTGCCATACTTTCCTTACATCAATGTGAAGCAAAATCAGCTGCAGCCCTGTGACCTTTATTATTATGTCAGTCAAGCATGTAAAATACGTTTGTGACGGAAGCCATTCGTCCTTATTTATAAACTTGACATTTTGAGCTGGTAAAGTTTTGTTGACGTAGTAAACACCACTTTATTTTGATCGCATGGTGCCTCTTTGCTAATGTTTCCAGTCAACATAATGGAGTTTGTTGTGGCTGATGTAACTTGATGGTGAAACATCTGAGTTGGTAACCAAAAGATTGTTGCCTCAATGCTTCATCAACTATCTTCGTCTTGAGAAAGTTGCCTCAATGCTTCATCAACTATCTTCGTCTTGAGAAAGTTGCCTCAATGCTTCATCAACTATCTTCGTCTTGAGAAAGTTGCCTCAATGCTTCATCAACTATCTTCGTCTTGAGAAAGTTGCCTCAATGCTTCATCAACTATCTTCGTCTTGAGAAAGTTGCCTCAATGCTTCATCAACTATCTTCGTCTTGAGAAAGTTGCCTCAATGCTTCATCAACTATCTTCGTCTTGAGAAGTTGCCTCAACGCTTCCTTAACCATCTTCGTCTTGAGAAAGACCCTTAAGGTCACGTTACTCCAGGGGGACTCATGTTGTCATCTTAAAGGGATACTTCACCTCTGGAAAGATGAATGTGTATTTAAAATGGGTCATTTATGTAGAAGAGATGTGAAATTAATTTTAAATTTGAAGCTTTCTGGACTAAGAAAATGCAAGTACTTAAATGTGTTTTTGGCTTATGTGGATGAAAGACAACAACTCCCAGAATGCACTTGCTTCGCTGCCCTACCAGTAACGGAGCACAGTAGTTAAACAACAAGTCTAGGCTACTAGTGAGTCTGCCTGAAAATGTGTTTCGAGATCGCCCAAAATGTCCGGGATTTGAACTTTTGCGTTCTACAGTCGCCATTATAGGGCCCTATAATTTCCGCGATCGCGGAATCGCGCGACGGAATCAGCGAATTGGCCAATTAACGCGGAATCTAGTGTTAACGTGGAATTTCACGGAATTTTACATATTTGGAATGAAATTCGGTTTTTGTGTGGGAGAAGAACGTATGTCTGGGGAAAATGCAGAGAGACGGGGAAGCAATCCGGGGCGACACAACCCCTCCCATCATTTCAGCTCATGATGGCATCAAAACAATAGCCGCGTTTCCACTGAAAGCATGGCGAAGCGGCTCTCCACGGCTCTGCTTTCGTCGGCGAAAAGTAAAAAAGAAAACTCGTCGCGAGCGCGCGCGCACACACACACACACACACACACACACACACACACACACAAAGTCCCCTCCGTGCACGTCTGTCTATTAGGTGCCGGACCGAGTGTGTGCCCGAGGCGAGAGCGCGCGGAGACGAGACAGCACACTCAACAGTGCGCGCGAGAGAAACCGAGTGTCCGGAGAGCACGCGAGAGAGACCGGTTTGTCTGAGAAAGCGCTCGACAGTACGCGCGAAAGAGAGTGTGTCTGAGAGAGCACGCAGAGAGACCCGAGTGTGTCCCAAAGAGCGTGCGAGAGAGACCGAGTGGGTCCGAGAGAGCACTCGACAGTGCGCGTGAGAGACGGAAGCTGCGTCCCAATGTGCATACTATGCCCAAAATAGTATTGACAGTAATGTCACATACTATTTAGGATGGATAGTATGCACATTACGACGCAGCTATAGTGTGACTTATATTTTAACTTATATAAACTAATATAATTTATTTTTACAGGACAGTTTAAAGCTCATAACCATATTTTGTTGTTACTTGAAGTACTTAGAGTGCAGTGTTATGTTGCATCATGCAGTATTTGTCATTTTAAGAGTAAATGCCTATTTTATTTGTGTACATTTTAATCATTAACATTAAAAGCAACATTAAAAGCTCTTTTTACAACTAAAATAACATTAAAGGGTAAAAAAAAACTGAATTCCGAAAAATTAAAGCGGAAAAAACGGAATTTGCAAAAATTAAAACGGAAAAAATGGAATTTGGGAAAAAATAAAACGGAATTTGGGAAAAAATAAAACGGATTTTATAGGGCCCTACCATTAATTATGTTTACTGTGGCGAGCAGGACGTGATTGAGGGCCGCGGCAGAATGGCGTGAGGCCGGTGGCATGATTAACGATGAGCGACACCTGTGAGACGCACCGGTCTCCTAACTCTCACGGAGGAGCGGGAATTTCTTAGAAATGTCAAAACGCACATCAACCAATCACTTGTTTAGCGTTCATGTAAACACTGCATTCAGATTCACCAATCAGAATTAATTCAGTTAGATTGAAACAAAAGGTGTGCATGTAAACAATGAATGGCGACTGCAGAAATCAAACGCTGAATCCCGGACATCGACGGCCGGACTACTTAGCTTTCTCCACAGAACAAGAGCCTGCTAGCTTAGCTTCCAAAAAAAGATGGCTGACACTATGTGTACATTTTGTGAGTGAGATCCTACCCTCTATGGGCGGGTTGAAAACACGTGGGACAGCCTTTACTACTGGCTGTAGTCTTTAGCCTCTGGCCAATAAATCCTCCAATGACGAAAAATTACTATTTTTGCTTCATCTGAGGATTTTTCCAGACAAAAAAAAACATAAATCTCTCGTCTCAGGGGGATATGAGGGTGGAAAGCATGGTAATTCAAAAATACTACAAGTTTTCTACTATTACAAGGCTTAATGCTAAATCCTGAAGTATCCCTTTAATGACCAAATAGTAATTAATTATTGGTATTGCTAATTCATTTTTATTTAAGTGCTTGCTAACCTGGTTAATGTTTTCACATTTGAATCAAGTGCAAATGAAATGTGATTTCCTCTCTTTGCATACACAAAAATGAGCAAGGCTGCATTACATTTATCAAAAGTGATGATAACGACACTTACAATGTTACATTAGCTTTTTGCTGTTTTTTGATACGATAACAGCATTGAAGAGTAGCAGCCGTTTTCCATAGACATTCTTTGGCTTTTTAGCTGTTCCTTGCATCGTCTTCTAGTCCCTCTACAGCAGCCCTGGCCTCCATTGGCAGTACTGATGAGTTGTCATTTCAACTATGGGACAAACAAACCCAGACCTCATCCCTGCCCTCTTAATTCATCTGAAGTTTTTAGAGTGTACAGTATAGCTGATTGAATGGATCAGATAAGAATTTAAGGCATGATAGTAACTTTGGGTCTCGCTTGGTGTTCTGTATCTTCTGATCTTTTAACCTCATTTAGTGGATTAAGGGACAGGCAAAGAAAATAATCATAATTACGATCAGAAAATTGAATGTTCCAACTCTGTCCCGCCACTTTGAATTTTGTCCGAGAGTTTGAGAGTTTGAGGTCTCAGAAGGACAAGGTTTTCAGTCGGTTATCATTCAATTATCAGTAGAGGCAATGCTCTGAAGATGTGTTTGTGATCAATGCGTGTAAAAGGAAAACACGCATTTGCAATCTTTTCATGCTAGATTCTTACCAAATTATTGGTAACACTTCAGTTTAGGGTGAGGGTCCAATTCCTACTTTTAACTAGTTGCTTATTAGCATGCATATTACTAGGATATTAGTTGTTTAAAGCACATATTAATGGCTTTTCTGCAATGCATGACCCTATTCTACATCCCTTAATCCTACCCAATACCTACATTTACCAACTAACTTACTAACTCACGAGTTTGAGGCCAAAGTGATGGTTAATAATTAGTTAATAGTGAGAATTGGACCAGTCTAATCAAGTGTGACCGAATTATTTATGATTGCTTTGAAATATAAAATTGATTCCTTGTCTTTCAAATTGTTTACTTGTCCGAAAGCTTGGGACATCCATTGTGATTCCTGTACATTGTTGATTGGTAACCATATTTTGACTTTTCTGTTGTTCAGATTTGTTACGTCATCCATCCTTGACTTGTGCTAAACTTCAAATCTGAACTGTTATGGATATTTTATTACTAAGCCTGATTGGAGTTGAAGGCTAGTGCTGTTTTTTTTCTTGGCAAGTTTATATGAAAAAAGGCGTGTCGTGAGTCTGTGTCGTAATGCAACAAGTTCTGGTGGTGTGATTAGGGAGAGAATGGATACTGTACAATATAGACCTGGATTAGGGAGTGTGCTTGTGCAGTGAAAAGAGCTTTGTTTGCCTTCAAATGCAACCGGTCTTGATGTCCTAGAAATGCCAACAACTTTTGAGATCTAATACTTGTTGCAAAATGATGTGAGATGAACAAGGGGTGTATTGTAAAAACTGATTTGATTCAGTTTAGATAAAGGATTTTGAAGGCTGATACCGATGCAAATATTTGTTGGTTTTAAATTCCGATATATCGGCCGATATTTATTATAATTTTTTATTTAAGAAACGCGCAACAAAACATTAACAGATTTCCCTAACATGAGTTATTTGAAGTTATTTATGGTTTTTAACTAAAATAATATGATAATGCATTTTAAAAAGAAACTTGTTTCTTTTATTGTCACAACAGAACGGACTGATGATAGTGGCATTAGCAAGCTTTGTGGTTAGCTAGTCTATGATGAGCCATAATTTAGCAATGGATAACGTCATACTGTGAATTGTAAAACATACATTTTCAGTATAACAGGCCAAGGAGAGATATGATACGTCTCATTGCTATAACTGTCACACGCTATTAAAGAAATACTTCAGTCACATTGTCAAAAGTTAAAAGGACAGTCAGTCAACTACACTGTAACAACATAACGTAATTATTCCGCTTTACTCTCGGCTTATTTAACAGCAGCAAAACTGGACATGATAGTCACAAATGTTGTCATGCTTATTTGAGTTAAGAGAACTGATGGGGATGTTCTTTTAATTGTTATTCAAGCAACGTATGTCTCATGACCAACTCAACGAGTGTTACCAACAGGGACAGTGTAGAGTGCCCTCTGGTGGACAAACTATACAACTCCAACACTCATGACATGGTTCAAGCGTGTTTCGTCCGTTTTATTTAATTTTTTTAATATTCATTAATCGGCCATTACAACTGCCGATACCGATAGTTTGGAAAATGCCTAATATCGGCCGATAATATCGGCCTGCCGATAAATCGGTCTGGCTCTAATTCAGTTATTAACAAATATTAACAAATATATATATATATATATATATATATATATATATATATATATATATATATATATATATATATATATATATATATAAATAAATATATATATATATATATATATATGAACAAATATTTATAAACCAAAATATTTGTTCTGTCCTAAAAAAACCCTTGAATGGTTAAATCCATTTTTCTAAGCAGTTGTTCTCCACAGAAATCTAGTCTTTGTTTGCATTTGATTAATAAAAGCACAGCTGGATCAGTCTGGGCCACCTGGTGGAAGACCGGTAACACCCGTACCTGTCAGAATATAAAGGCTTCTCCAATCTCATCCATACTTTTATTCGTTCTGTAGTAATTAGGTCATATTTGACAAGCATACAAGCTGTCATACTGGTTCTTCGCTTCGGCTGGCCAAGTGATGCATGTCTTGTGAAAATGCAGATCGTCAGACAAATAGAAAAAGAATTTCAGTCTTATAGAGAGCAAAAGTGGGTAAAAGGAGGCCTTTCTTACCCTCTTACAGCGTGTCATTTCTGGGCTGGTGAGCTTCAAAACCGAGAGGGCGAATAAGATGCTTGTTGTGTAATTGTGAACAGCATGAATAGGCTAGCTATTGAATGCAGGCCGAAGTGATGTTGGAGGTGGGATGCACGTATGCAGATTGCAGAGTGGGAGTCATGAAATGGTGGTCGTAACGTATCTATTGCTGGAGAGATTTTGAAGGCCAAGCTGTGAAGTTTAGACCACCTTATTCAGTCATAAGACAATAAAAAGTTTACAGCTCCCAGAAGGATTTATTTCTCACAGACGCTGTATCATTAAAACGGTTGTTTCCGAGTCTGTCAATAAACACAAAAGCTTTTTTGGCTGCAGCTTCCTCCTAATTTCTTTAAGATGCTCTTTTTTTTGGTCCTCTCCTGGACGAGAAGTGAGGTGAAATTAGGACACTCTTATCCTGTCTTAAATTTAGGCCATGGGGATGTTTTTTTCTTGTATCCAGACTCATACGAGAGGTATTGATTTATTCATGATGGTCTTTTTCTGTGCTATGTTTTGCAGAACGAATCTCGTATTCTTCGTGTCAAGGTCATTGCTGGCATTGATCTCGCGAAGAAGGACATCATTGGCGCAAGGTAAGGAAGAACTAAAGGAGGTGTCCGGAGAAACGGTGCACCTGTTCAGTTTTTGTACGCATTCATTAGCAAATGCAAATGTTGGAACCGTCTAAGTGTGTATATGTGTGTGTGTGTGTGTGTGTGTGTATTGAATGTGTTTGTCTGTATTTCCTCCTTCATTCATGTGGCAGACCAACTGAGCGGCACTCTGTGAGGCTTTCTCTTGAATTAGACAATAGACTTATCCAAACAAATGATCTCTCTGCCAGGAAAGGAGCACAAAGGGAAAATGCTTGGTTGATCTCATTTTTGCAATGTTGCAAGTTCTATTTATTTGACTTTAAAGTTCTCAAGTCCTAAAGTCAGAGGTCAGAGAGTGCATTATTTACTGATAACGTGATTTCTGAACTCCTTATACAGATAGCATAGTCAAATAAACAAAATAAAATAAAACAAATAAAAGGAAAAAAAAAAAGAATAGATATTATTATATAAATGTAATATAGACCTGACCATAGTCAAATAAACCAAAGGAAAAAAAAGAATAGATATTATTATATAAATGTCATTTAAATGTAAACTTCGGAGTTGGGCAATCGAATTAATCGTGATTAATCGCATCCAAAAAAAAAAAGTTTGTTTTTACGTAATATATGTGTGTGTAGTGTGTATAATTATTTTGTAAATATAAATACACATGCATGCATGTATATAATTAAGAAAAATGTGTTCTTAATATTTCAAATATTTATACATAATATTAATTATGTATAAATATATAAAAAGTATATACATGCAAATATTTCTTAAATATATACATGCATGTGTGCGTATTTATATATACAAAATAATTATACACGCTACACACACATATATTACGTAAACAAACTTTTATTTTGGATGCGAATTAATCGCGATTAATCGTTGCCCAACCCTAAAACAAATACAAGAAATTGAAAAAGAAACGGTAAACAAATATACAAATTAAGGAAATTGGGATTGATGTACTTCAGGCATCTAAAAGAAAAGTATTTTTTAATGTCGAAATAAGTTCTATGCATTTTGAAATATAATACAACATGTTGTAAAAAAAGAAAAGGCAATGTATAAAAAAACAAAACAACCATAGGACTTTCATGCATTTATTAGGCAATCATCACCTATAACTGTTTACATTTATGGCCCCTGCAATGTAATTTGTCCATGTTTATCATTTATCAAACTCTATTACTTAGCTAATGAATAACGTGAGCTTAGGGCAGAAAAATTATAACACTCACATTTACAACTTGAACCCTACAAGACCTGACATTCGAAATGTGTAAAGTTATGGTTATATTGTACCATACAATTTAATACATTTGCAGAGCCTAATAAATTTTGTTTTAAAATGAAATTTGCTTTAAACACTGCTGAAACGTCTTAGAAAATTGGCTGTTTTTACGTCACTTTTCTTGTATTAGGTTCAGTGCTGGTTTAACCTTTGATACCAAACCATTTCAATTCTTAGAAGGTTTAACAATCATCACATAGTCACAGATTTCTAAGAGTTGAACTTCTTCAACTTTAAAGTGGAGGTAGTCTGGTGCTTGGCTCTCTGTAATGTGTAATAACACATTGGCTCTTAAATACACCTTTATCTGCAGTTGCCTGCTCTGTTGCATAATAGACTTATTTATTTTTGTTGCTTCGCAGACCTTCCTTTTTTCCACTCGCAGTCAGTCACTTCATCTATTTTAAGACCAAGTGCCACAATATTTTATTAGGTTTTTATTTCCAAGGAGCAGTGTTGTATGTTTGAGATTGAATGTAGTTGATACAATGAAACTAAAATAGCCAAGAAATGGTGTTTACAACATTTAGTTGTATTGTTTGTAATATACACTACTGTTCAAAAGTTTTTAGACAAGACATTGTTATTGCAATTTGAATCACGTTTTCTATTCCTGTAATGAAAAAGCTGAATTTTTCGCACCATTACTCCAGCCTTCAGTGTCACATGATCCTTCAGAAATCGATTCTAACGTGCCAATTTGATGATGTTTTTTTTGGGGGCATTTTTGCCTTTTATTAGGATAGGACAGTAGCTAGACAGGAAGAGAGGGTGGATGGGATCGGGAAAGGTCCATGAGCCGTGACTCGAACTTGGACACCTGAACACAGCGGCGCTGCATGTCGGCCACTTGCCCATGAGGCTATCGGTGCTGACATGCTGATTTGATGCTTAAGAAACATTTCTGATTACTATAAAAGTTAAATACAGTTGTGTTGAATATTTTTTTGTGTGAAATCTGATACGTTTTGTCATATGTATTTAAGGCTTGCTACGGTAGTCAGTGTTACCGTGTTCAGTCGCAACACCGGTTCATTACATGCCCACCGTGGTTGGCATGTGAAAAAAATATTGAATGCAGTAGTCGTTAAATCCTGCCTATTAACACACACACGACCCACAGAAAAGACGCGCGTCGGTATCGAGTTCTCTTTCGGGCTTGAACAAACCATAAGACACAAAATTATGCCAAAATGTCAATAAGAGCAGTCTTAAATGAACGTGAGATTTGTGAGAAAATGGGACGCGTGTCAGATCGCATCTCTGTCAGCAACGGCTGTCCAAATTCGCTCACTTGTTTTTACTTACTCCTTCTCATTCACTCCTTCAAGTAAACAGTATTAGTGGACTAATGTAGGGAATAGGCCTAGTAAATGAGGGCCTACCATTTTTTGGCTCTTTAATGTGTCGTCACCACCAAAAATGGTGGAGTTTGATTGGTCAGATCACATGTCTGTCAACTAGTGCGTATTCAGGGCACAATAACAAAACAGTTCTTTCCCGCACTACCGCACCGCTATGTATGCCAGTGAAAACGTGCGCATTTTACATTTGCCTTTAAATTAGTGATTTAAAAGCCCCCGCCGGTGACACCGGTATTACCGGTGTTGTCGCACGTTGATTAACCGGTGAGAAATGTCATCACCGTCACAACCCTAATGTATTTCCACCTCCGTGCACCCTGCTTGAACAGACATCACATGTCATCTAAGGGTTCTGTAAGGCTAGACGACAGTCACCGAGCACCACAAACAAACAGCAGCTTCATTTTACAGTTCCTTCTGAAAACAAAACAGTGAGCTTATGCTGTGTTCACACCATGTCGTAATTACCAGATGGCAACCCAAAATTAATCTGCAGCAGTCAGAGCTCTTTAAGCTCACATTCTTTATTATTAATGTTTTGTTCTTTGAGACATAGTTTAGTGCATCTCTCATGGAGCTTTGCAGACTCTGCTTTGATTGTCCATGTTTGTGTGTTTTGGAGGAGGCGTGGCTTTGAAGAGCACTCTGAAGGGAGGGTGGGATCTTATGCTTTCAAAGCTAGCCTGCTATTGCTAGCCTCTACGAAACTGCACCACCTACCTAGCTTTAACGTTGGCTTATTGTCATCCAAATTGATACTATAATAAAACAGTGGTAACTGGATATTAGCACATTCTCTTTAAAGGGTTAGTTCACCCAAAAATGAAAATTTAGTCATTAATTACTCAGCCCCATACTGTACCAACTAAATTTCAGAGCTGGATCACTCTTCCATAGGCTTCCTAAGGGACTAGCACTTGACGGCCCATAAAGTAATTCAAGAAAATGTTTAAATATTCCATGTGCCTACAGTGGCTCAATTATAAGTTTATCAAGCGACGAGACTTACTTTTTGTGCGAAAAAACAAACAAACATAAATAGCGACTTTATTCGACTATTCCATTACTTCCTTATGGGCCTTGAGACGAGAATAGAAGAGATTTCCAGAACGCATGCGCGAGAACTGAGATGAGGACGTTCTTCTTCGACTACTTCTTGTTACCGGCTGCTCACCGCTTTGGAGTATTACCGCCACCTACCGTATAAGATGACACGCTGATATAGCTGGAAGCGCAAAACTTTCTGTTTACAAGCAGAGGAAGATGCACGCGCTGTACATACGCTTTTCAATCACCGTATTTTCCGCACTATAAGGCGCACTTAAAAGCCTTTAATCTTCTCAAAAAACGACAGTGCTGTGCGCCTTACAATACGGAGCGCCTTATATATGGATCATCATCTCATAAGGTAGGTGGCGGTAATACTCCTAAGCGGTGAGCGGTAAGAGGAAGAACGTCCTCATCTCAGTTCTCGCGCATGCGTTCTGGAAATCTCTTCTACTCTCGTCTAAAGACCCATAAGGAAGTAATGGAATAGTCGAATAAAGTCGTTATTTATGTTTTTTTTTCCCGCACAAAAGTAGTCTCGTCGCTTGATAAACTTATAATTGAGCCACTGTAGGCACATGGAATATTTAAACATTTTCTTTAATGACTTTATGGGCCGTCAAGTGCTAGTCCCTTAGGAAGCCTATGGAGGAGTTATCCAGCTCTCAAATTTAATCAAAAATATCTTAATTTGTGTTCAGAAGATGAACGAAGGTCTTACGGGGTTGGTACAGCATGGAGGTGAGTAATTAATGACTTAATTTTCATTTTTGGGTGAACTAACCCTTTAAGGTGAGTCGGATCATTCAGCTGCCATCTTGGGAACACCACCAGACAGCTATTTTACCGCTATTTTCTAATTATGTATATCTGGTAACCGTCAGGGCTGAGACGATGCACCTGTATCTCCCAATCCGATACCATCACAATACTTGGGTGCCGATACTGAAATGTATTGCGATTTTTATTTTTGTACTATTTTTAAATGATTGCTATTCTACAAGTATTGTGATTCGATATTGCGATTAATTTATTTTAAATACTTCACCATAGGGAAAAGTTAAATCATACACTTATACAGACTGTACATGATGTATAAGATGAGTCATATTTACAAAACCAATTCATCACATCTTTCTGACTTTTATTTTGAGAAGCATCATGCTACATTCTCTTGAATAAATAGTTCAATAATTAATACATTTTTAAACAGTCACTTGTTTATGGCAGCAACAACACAGATTTTAATGTTGTGATATGATTTTGTCAAAGGTTTAATAAACAGACAAAATGGAAGATTGCGGATATGTTTGAATTGAGATTACACTCTTTTTGTCTTATCTCTAAAGACAAAAAGATTACGCTCTTGTCTTATATCTCTCTCTCAGCATATGAGCAGCACGAGGGCTTTTCAGTGCATTCAGTCTCACGTCGCTTCCACGTGTCAACATGAAAGGGATATTACGTCACTAACAGTTAGATAATGAACGACACATTTCATCCTTTGTTGGAATGAAACAAATTAAAGTGGATGACTTGTCTACCTCATCTAGAACCAAGGACACAGATACAACAATTTAATTATTAAGAATTTAAGAATTAATATAATATAATATAATAGATTCTATAATAAAGTGTTTATTACCAGTGTTTTGGAAAATTACTTTGAAAAAGTAATGCATTACAATATCGCAATACTCCCTTAAAAGTGACTGATTGTGTTACTTTTTAGAAAAGTAATGCGTTGCATTACTTTTGTGTTATTTATTTTTCACCTGAGCTGAGCTTGTTTGTTTTTGTAACAGAAGAGATATATTTGTGGCCAAATGTAAAGGCCTTTTCACACCAAAAGTGAAATAATAAGCCTCAGCCTAAAGGGAAATGCAAATTCAGTCGTGTACAATAGAGGGCGACCCTCATCCTTTAGCGTCACATAGAACACTCTATGACAAAACGGCGCTATACTATGCACATGGCACCCTTTATCGTTAATATAACACGCAGAACCCAAGCCGTTATAAATCCTTTACCGTAATATGAGACTACCCTTACCCTACCCCACACCTAAACCTACCCATCACAGTGCAGTGTTATATTAAGCGATAACGGGTGCCATGTGCGTGAGTATAGCGCCGTTTTGTCATATAGCGTTTTATATGACGCTTTAGGATGAGAATACGTTGACAAACCTTACAGCTGCTGATATTCTGGATAATGGAAGAATAAGAATAACATTTTAAAACTTACTTTACCAATAAAAAATAAAAAATCTATAAGCATTTTTGCTTATGTTTTAACTGAATCATCGAAGGTCAGAAGCAAGTACATTGAATGCATTAAAATTTGTTTGATTTGACATATTTAGTTATTAGAGGTTTGCGTAGTATTCTGCTTTTATTTATTTTGAGGAATATTTTATCTTTTTTCTGCAAGTGAGATTAGTAAATGCATGATCACATTTAGTCTAGAACTACAATAAACATCATGTTAACACACAATGCCTCAGCACTTCGAATCATCTCAACATGGGTATAGGGAACCCGTTCTCATCCCAAAGCGCCATATTTTGACACTTTTGCAAAAGCGTGAATATCCAACGCACATGGCACCCTTTCAGCGCCAAATGAGACGTAAAAATAAATAGGGCAGAAGGCGCCTCCTAGTGGTCTAACCCTACCCCTACCCCATACCTAAAACTTAACCGTCTCATTTGGCGCTAAAGGTTGCCATGTGCGTTGGATATTTACGCTTTTGCAAAAGTGTCAAAATATGGCGCCTTGGGATGAGAATGGGTTGGGATAGGAGAGCTGTCAGTCAATAAATGGGAAAACAGTAACTTGCGTTATTTATTTGAAAAAGTAACTCAAGATATTTTGTTGCAAATTTTAAAAGTAATGCGTTACTTTACTAGTTACTAAAAAAGTAATCGGATTACGTTAGTAATATATTTGTAATGAGTTACACACAACACTGGCTGTCACAGTAAATGTGATTATAGCATGGTCTGTCTGAATATTTGATTCTGATTGGATGGAAAGTGTGCAAAAAAGTTTCATGCTCAGGTAACTCCAAATCAGTCTAATCACGTTCTGTATTAATGTAGTGTTTTCATTGACGCACACACACACACGCTGTGCACATACAGAAACATTCAGAAGCACAGAAACTTATCAACGCTGAAAGTGTCTTCGCTACTGAGTCGCTACATTATATTTCTCAACTTAAAGGGTTAGTTCACCCAAAAATTTAAATTCTGTCAGAATTTAATCACCCTCATGTTGTTCCAAACCTCTATGTGTTTATTTGTTCTGCTGAACACAAAGGAAGATATTTGGAAGAATGTTTTAATCAACCAGATCTCATTCCCCATTGACTACCATAGTATGTATTGTTTCCTACTATGGTAGTCAATGGGGAATGAGATCTGTTTGATTAAAACATTCTTCCAAATATCTCCCTTTGTGTTCAGCAGAACAAATAAACACATTTATTTGTTTTGGAAGAACATGAGGGTGAGTAAATACTAACAGAATTTTCATTTTTGGGTGAACTATCCCTTTAAGTAATTAAACTGACAGAATCATTGTTAAAAGAGAGAGACGCTGCACACACATACACGCATACACATCTCTCTCGATAATTAATAGAAAGAAACGCTAAAATTTATTCATTCAAATAAACATGTAATTTTACACAGCATCTGTGTCTGATCCAGAGCGAGCAGAATTAGTTTTACCCTTCCAGTCAAATATTGTGCTGCAAACATCAATAACAGCTTTAAGTTGTCATTCCTGTCAAATTACCATAATATAGCCTGATAATACATTAAAGATTTGAATGCGCTTCACGGAGGCCTCCACATCGGGCATTAAAATAATTTACTGTACAGATAGCCATGTATTATTCCTTGCATATTCATTGTCGATTAATTTAAACAGGCCATGCCTCTACCAAAAAGGCGACTAGTTCTTTTAACTGAAAGATGTAACTTCCTTTGTCATATTGAGCATTAAGATTTCTACTATTTATTTTCTATGAGTTGTCCATCTCTTCTTTATATTATCCTCTGTTGTCATCATAAAAGTGCTTGAAAAGATTTGTTGAAAAGATTCTGAAAGCTTCAGACACTTAACACTATAATTAAATTAAACAGAAAACAGACCAGTCTGTTTCAATCACAGAATCCTAGAGTGTGTTTGTGTATGTGCATTTGTGTGTGTCAGCATGAGTGTTTGTGTATCCCAAGTTCCTACTGGTCGTAGATACACATTCTTATACGCTTTATGGGTATCTCCTCTATGGACAGATTGCTCGACGGCATGAGTGTTACTGAGGCTGATGTGTTTGGTACATGAGGATGATGCTACATCTGTGCTAATTAAAGCAAAATATGTGCAGCTGAGCAAATTAGACGCCACAAGGCACCATCACATATGTCTCAACGTAAAAACTGAGGAGGGTTTGATGGAACAAAATTTGACTCTCATTTGCTGACTCGTTTGGAGCTTTTGTTTCAGACCCTGTTGTGTTTTCTCATAGGCATTTTATCAAAGGCATATATGAACACTGCAATCACACTCAGATCTGCACCACAACAATAGCTGGGTTTCAGTCACGTGATTATGATGACGCGCGGAAATCAGATGGAGGGCAGGGAGTGAAGAGCGCAATGGATGAGATGGAGGAAAGTCCGTACTGTACTACTTTACACACTATTACAAGAGAAAGAAATAAACAAAAAATCAAACATATGTTGGACGTGATCCTTACGTTATGAAGAGGAGCGATTTTTCAACTGAATTGAAATATTTTCCTGCCATTCGAGGCGGTAGATATCAGCAACTACCTCATTTTGCAGACATACCAGGGCTCGACATTAAGGCTTATCCACTTGTCCGGGACAAGTGGATTTTTTTGTAGGACAAGTAGAAGAGAAAATTAGTTGTCCGAACCGGACAAGTTAAATTTCAAACAAAATAAAATGCCATGTTACTTCACGTTATGTGCCACTCGTAACGTCTATTTTACAGATTTAATTTTACCAATTTGAAACGAACACATTTTGTCGTCACATTGCCTGTGAATGTCCTGAATGTGACTCACAGAAAGACGTGCGCCAGTATAAAATGCGCATGCACAGACCGCGCACCAGAAGTTCTCTTTCGCACTTGAACGAACATCAACACACACAATTAAGCCAAAATGTCATTTGTCGAGTATCTTCATAACATAAGAGCAGTTTTATGATGGACATAAAGAGCTGTGACTGAGAGAATGAGGCGCGTGTGAGATCCGCGTCTCTGTCCATAGGGGCTGGTCTTAAAGAGCCAGCTACCAATAAAGCATTTTGTCAGTAAAGTTAATGAAAGACCAAAGGGAACAGAGGAAATTACTCACTGCTCTTGACTAAAGAACTTGTGTAGCTTTATGTAGTCTATATATATAATTTATACAGCGCAGACTGTTTGATAACTTTATTCAATTTCTGTATATGTCCTACCTGTTACAGTCAATATTTATCCAGACATCAATGGCTTATTGATCATTATAGGTGTTATCAATCATTTAGTTGTTATTGCTAATTTCAGAATTATCACTAATCTGTGTGTGCATTTGGTTTAGAACCAAACAAGTTGACTCATGAAACCATTTGTTTATTATATTGCAATCGCATATCACAACCGCAAAATATTGACCTCAATAATCGCAATATGACATTTCCCCCAAATCGTGCAGCCCTAGATGAAATTATAAATCTTTACCCCGGACAAGTGACTTTTGTGCATGGACAAGTGAAACATAAATTTACTTGTCTGAAGGACAAGTACATCAAAAAGTTAATGTCAAGCCCTGCATACTTTGACTTTACAAAGTTCGGTAATGTTACACGTTACATAAACAGTCACTTAAGTTGTATTAACTCACCTTTGATGAAGTGATCACTACACACACAGGCATTTTCCCATTTGGCTCCCCCCAACCACAGACAGTAGGTTTGCAAGCTGTTTTTTCAGAGTTTTTCAGTTAATTTCTTGCATTTTTTTCCCCCTCATGAACAACTTTTGGTACACGATAAAAACTACTTGTGGTTTGATTGATTCAAGTAACCATAAACGACGCAAAACACAGGCATTTTGAGTTAGTTATAGTGCTTTCTAAATGCTGCAAATCAGTTCCTGCCCTCCATTTGTATTTCGTGATCATGGCAACTGCAAGCTATAACTCCGAGATCGATCTGAATGAGGTGAACTCGGCCCATTGAAGACGAACTCTGGGGCGGTTAGGGTTAGGTGAGAAAACAATCAATCCCAATGGACCAACGGACCAAGTGCCATCATAATTCATAATGGGGAATGTGTTATATGAAAATCAGTAGTGTCTGATTATGTGAGATTTTGTGGTTTGAAAAGCATCTCTTCATTTGTGCTGCCTGCATGTGGAAGGCAAGATGGATTCATTATATCTTGAAAATCCTAGGAGAGGGCGGCATTCAGTCAGTGAAGAAGCGGAAGCTTGGGCATCATTGGACCTTCCAACAGGACAATAATCCCAAGCATACCTAAAATTCCACCTAGGCCTGGCTGCAGAAAAAGTCCTGGAAGATTCTATAGTGGCTGCCAGTCACCTGACTTAAACCCCATAGAAACTCTCTGGAGGGATTTGAAGAAGGCGGGTGCAGCACACAAACCCAATAATGTTACTGAACTGGAGGCCATTGTTTTATAAGGAATGGGCTAAGATTCCTCAGAAACTCTGCCAGAAGCTGGTGTCTGGTTATAACAGCAAAAGGGTGTTCTACTAAGTACTAAAGATGCTTGCCATGAAGGGGTTGATTAATTTTGAGAGTGCAGAAGTCATAATAAGCCTGTGGAGCGAAAATGTTCTGTGTCATCCACCAAGATGGATTGACAGAGGAATGTAAACGGGTGATATGTGAACAATAAGTGGATGTTTTACTCACATGTGACTTGCACAAACAGATTTTGGTACGCTTTAAATTTTTGCCTTGTGAAAGTGAACTGAACCAAGAAGAAAGGTGTGGTGGTGATGGCGCAGTGGATACGACACATGCCTTTGGTGTGAGAGACCCGGGTTCGAATCCACTGTGAGACACCAATGTGTCCCTGAGCAAGACACTTAACCCCTAGTTGCTCCAGAGGCGTGCGACCTCTGACATATATAGCAGTCGCTTTGATAAAAGAGTCAGCTAAATGAATAAATGTAAATATAAAATGCAACATTGTAACAAATTAAGCCTGCTGAATCGGAACAAAGCATATGATGGCCTGAAAATGGCCTTAGATCTGATTCCAATTGGATACACAAATAATCTAATTTGGACTGACAGTGTAAGAATAGCCAGAGAGCCCACATACTTTACAAAACAGGGATGCAAACAGCGCGCTTTTCGGCGCCTCTCGCTTTTTTCACGTCAGTTTGGGTGACTTGTGTGAATCGTGCAGATCCGAAGAGATTTTTGTGGGGTGGGGGTGTCTGATTATAATTTCACCAACAATAATTCTGGATTACCTCCACCAAACAAGTAAATAGAAATAATCAAATCAGAACTCTGCGAGCCAAAACAGTAGAATGCGCGCAAGCGTAAACTAGTGTTTTTTCCACTAACTCCTGGCCTGATTGGAGGTAGCTTGTCAAGGGGCCGCGCGCGAGGATTGCATTGTGCGCGCTCACTATGCAGAAACGCGCCCGCGAGTGGATGGCAGTCTGCGCGTGTATACTGTTTTTTGCCCTCGTATCCTGTGCATGAGTTTTGAGACTAAATAAACGCCGTTGGGCCGTTCGCATTATGTCTTTTGCACTCTCTCTATTTCAATGTAGGCGCGCGGCATGTGCTCTCATTGATGCGATTCAGCGCAGGCGTCATTCTCGCCGTTTTAATGTGACAAGAACCAACCAACATTGAAAGCTCAGTAAACATGAAGGATGTGGTGCGCCCAAACACTACCAGTGTTTTTTTTTCTCCATAGCCTAAATAAATCTTGTTGCAGAGCTACAGAAAGCGTTTTTCTTGTCGTTGTGTTATGTGACTAGAGTGCAGTGCATGGATGCTTAGCAACGACAGACGCCACGGGAAAATCGGACCGAATATTACTATTAATAATAAAAGATAAGCAAATGTGCATTAATATAAATGTCAAGTAATATTTTTTTTGACTCATTCTTTTTATAAAAATGATTTAACGGCTGAAATATAGGAGGTTTTTCTTTTTATAACACATTTTTTTTGTGAAAAAAAAATGATTTAAAGGCTGAAATATGTGAGGTTTGTCTTTTTATAAAACTTTTTATTTTTTTGGTGTGAAAAATTATTTAAAGGCTGAAACATATTTACAATATGTGCTTTAGGGGTGGGGGATGGCAGGGGTTGGTGGCAATGTAGTTTTCTGTATATTTTCCGCGGGGCGAGGACTTCGATTACCTCTCTCTTTTTTGACCATACATGTGTTTGCATCCCTGCAAATGCTGACCTTTTATTAAAGAAAAAAAAAAAAAAATGACAACTGGTCTCTTTCAGATTTAAACTTGAAATAATGTATGCTGCTTTAATTTGTTTTGGCATTAAGAAGTCAAGAATTTCTTTTTTTGAGTCGTTCAGATTTTGTGATAATGAATACACAGCATACAGTGTGTTTTTGGTTTGGGATTCTTTTATCCATATTTTTGTTTCAATCATTTTAGTTTTATTTATTTATTAGCAAACCATTTTACATTGAGCTGCATAGTTCATAAACCTTGTGTTGTCATTTGACCTCAGATTGTTATCAACCTTGAAAGTCCTTGAAAATGTCAATGAAGCTGCAGTTTTTTGCACACACAGTCAATAATCCTGTTCACCTTTAGTTTAGTTTACTTGAATCAGTTGAGATCAGTCAGTTGAGAGTGTCCTCTGTCTCAGAGTCGAGACCTTTGTTCTTTATTTTCCTTGGTTCCCTTTCTCATTTCTGCTTTTTGCAAGTACTGAACCAAGTCCCCCATGACAAAGTCGCCCATCTCTATGGCAACGTTGTGCACTGTTAGTGTTCTTATGACACCTGAGTGGCTCCGTGGCCTTTAACTCGGGAAAATGGGACAGTGATTTGGGCATCTGGGGTTTCTCTAGTGCTGGCCAAGGGAATCAAAGATCCAAGAAATTCCAAAGCAGGCAGATTTTTTCCGACTCTTGCTTTTGTCTACAGGCTATTCTCATGATGATTTAGGTTCATTTTTGTCATTTGTTATACACGTTTTTATATTTATACACTTTACTTTTACATCTGCACATAAACAAATCACTCATCACATCTTTTTTTTATCCACTCCTGGAAGTGAAATTCATCCGTCTGTGTTCGAAATGTGTAATGTGTTTGACGAAGGCAAGAATGCCCAGTCCCATAAGTGGTATATTGTTTTATCCTAATCAAGAAAGCCAAATTCTTATATAAACATTCAATTAGAGGCGACGGGGAATCCAGACACAGCAATTAAAATCCAGAGTAGACTGTTTTCAGCTGTACAACGGTCTAAAGAAAAGGAAAGGAAGCTAAATAACTGTTCCAGAAGCCAATGAAGGAAAATGCTGAGCTTGTAGCAGAAACTTTCAGGCTGAAACCCAATTTACATACTTATATTAATTACTGAAAGTAGATACTTACTGGCGATTTTAAAGTTCATCTTTTAAAAAATTAAATAAGCTAACATGTCAGTATTGGGATGCTATGACATCATAAGATTGTTTCCAAATTATATAATATAATTGGTGAGGGCAGTTCAAGATTGGAAATTGGGATTAGACCATAATTAAAAACAGGTTTTGTGTTATATTTTTTCCCCTAGCACATGCTAAAAAATGCATATATTTGGTTATTTTAAAATGTGAGACTATGCTTATTTGATGTGGGGAAAGGTCTCTTTTAGTTACCAGCATGAAAACACCCACTAGACCCTTACGGAGACAGTAAGCCGCCTGGGATTCAGTCAAATCAGCAGTTCCTAGTCACAAGGCCTGCTGTTTTTGTACAACACTTTCTGTTTTTGGTTTTCTATTTTAAGCGTTTTGTTTTGAGTAAATTCAGTAATATTCCATTGAGTTCTTAAAAAGACGACTATGATGTAATTTTTCCTCGTACTCTGTGTTTGTTGTCATGTGAAAGTCTTCAAGTATCCTTCTATTTAAAGTAGATGCAATCTCTTTCAGGTGTCGGGTGTAAAATTCCATATGGAAAGTACCTAACCAATTCTATAAGTTTGGAAAAGTGTATATGTTTTATACACCAATGAGACAAAACATTATGACCACCTGCCTTATATGCTGTTGATCCTTTTGCTGAAACAGCGCTGACCTGCTGAGGCATGGACTCTACAAGACCTTGATGGTGTCCTGTTGTTTCTGGCACCAATACTTTAGCAGCAGATCATTCAAGTCCCGCCTGTGGATCAAACTTGTTGGTCCAGCACATCCTACAGATACTCAATTGGCTTGAGATCTGGGGAATTTGGAGGCCAGAGCAACACCTTGGATTTTCAGACCTCTCCCGTCCCACTTCCACAAAAAAATTCCTGTCCCGTCCCAATCCCACGAAAAAAACATCCAATCCCATCTCAATCCCAGAAGAATCCAATTCCCTCCCACTCCAGTATTGTGTTTTTTGACCGGAATCTGTCAGTTACAGTAGAAAAACTGGATGGTTTGGATGACACGCACACTCGCAAGGTCTCTCGCTCACTTTCCCTCACTGCCGTGTGTGCATGTGCTAGAGGCCTGCATTTCAGCCCGAGCCCGACGGGCCCCGACTTATTTACCTTTCTCGGGGCCGGGCTTCGGGCCAATTTTAACGTCATAGTTCACACGCGGGCCGTGCCTCGGGCCTGTTTTAGGATTATCTTTTTATAGCCTATTTTAGATATTAATTAAAATAAAATATGAGAAGATGACTATTGAAAAGCAAACATAGAAAGACGTTTTATAAACTATATGACTGACAGTCTGCTCACGCAACGCGCATACAGGATTCCGGTGGCGCGATCCACGCGACCGGCTCATTCTGTGTTTAGTGTCCCGCCAGCAGCAGAAGTAGTGAACGTGACTTCAGCGCAGCTGGAAAAAGTACGACTGGATTAAAACTTTCCACAGTGGATGCTGTGCTTTTTCTGCACGATGCTCTGTAAGAGACTGTTTTTAGCCATGTTAGGAGGTTGTCTTGTTGTTTTTTGTTTGATTGGACTTTAGTTTCAGAGTCTGTTGGAAACTATTGGAAATACGAATGGCCATGTTCTGTAGGGAAGACTTGATTTTTGAGGTAAGATAACCTGCATGTTTGTTTTTAATGTAATTTATTTTGTTCGTTTAGATTGCAACGCATTCTCTGAATTGTATTGTATTGTAATGTAACTGCATTTACGAGCGCTGTTGCGACTGAGCAGCAGAGCAGTTTGCCTCAGCTTTTCAAAAATGACAATAAACGTTTGAACAAACGTTTAAACTAACGTTAACTGTCTGTGTGATATTAAGTTGTTTTATATCTAGCCTATGGATTTTATTGTAGCCAAGTAAAGTGTTGATTTGAGAGGCTATAAATGGATCAAACATGTTTAACTCGCTGTCGGGTGCTTGGTCGTCATAAAAAAAGAAATAAAAGTAAACATTTGTCTTAATTAACTTTATGAAGAAATGAAAATAAACTAATCGGTAACTACTTTGCCATTGAGGACAAAACATAACTGTTTAAATGACTGCAACATAGGGCAGGCGTTTTTTTTTATAAATTAACGGGCTCTGGCTCGGACTCGGGCTGATCATTCTAATGAGCTGTCGGACACGGGCCGGGCTAGGGCCTAGATTTGAGGCCCGTGCAGGGCTCTGAGCGCGTGCTATTCGGTTTGAAGCACAATCTCTGTATCGCGTGCACGCTCGCTCTAGGTACCAGGAGAATTTAACTAATTTGTGGAAATTGCGGCATAACTTACTCGATCATGACTGGCTCAACAGGTAGATATATAGGTAGATGTATAGAAAAACTCATCCTCCTGGCATTTGACCGACCAGGTTGTCACTTCATCGTGAGAAATCGTGGGTGTGGCGTGTGAAACCAATCAAATGCGGGTGTCTCATGGCCAATATGCATGAGAGTTGGCTGCTATGTTGTTACAGCCACCAACTGGTACGGGTGTGTGGAGCACGTCATTCACTTTACCAGCCACACCAAGGCAAACAGGAGAGCATAAGGAGACAGGGCAAATCAAATTTAGTTTCATCACTTCCCCAGGCATACAGCACACATGAACACGGCCGTCTGTGTGTGTAACTGAGGCCAGCTAGTAGTTGCTGGTTGCTGTGCGAGTAAACCTCACTCCCGATCTCAATAGGCGCTCTGAGCTGACAGCCACTAGAGGCTGCAGTCTTTAGCCTCCTTGTTAGAGCGCCCGACTCTCATGCCGGAGACCCATGTTCGAGGCCTGCTTGGACCGGGTCGAGTTGGACCCGGGTGTAAGGGGTTACATTGGTGCCGTGACCCGGATGAGAGTGAGGTTTAGGGGGTGAGTGTAACTGAGGCCAGCTAGTAGTTGCTGTGCGAGTAAACCTCACTCCCCGATCTCAATAGGCGCTCTAGCGACAGATGCTATAGGCTGCAGTCTTTAGCCTCCTTGTTAGAAGCGCCTGACTCTCATGCCGGAGACCCGGGTTTGAGGCCCGCTCGGAGCGGGTCGAGTTGGACCCGGGTGTAAAGGGGTTACACGTGATGTAAAAGAAAACGTGACTCATTGGACCAGGAGACATTCTTCGACTGCTCCAAGATTCAGTTCTGACACTCGCATGCCCATTATAGGTGTTTCTGACTTTGGACAGGGGTCATCATTGGAACTCTGGTCTGATCCTCTCATAACCATCATTGAAATTTTGTGAGACTTGTCACTGTAGACCTTATGTCGCCGGTTTGTCCCTCTCCTCTGACCACTGTTGGTAAATTCTCACCTCTGCTGACCAGGAGCAACACACAAGCCTTATGTTTCAGAGCGACAATAACAGTCATCTGGCTAAATAATCTTTATTCCTGTCCATATGTGCTTGATCCAGCACATCGACTACAAGAACTAATTGTTTTCTAATCATCTAATCTACTCAGAACTTGACATGTGACCTTGTTAGGACATGTGTCAACATTTTTTGCTTCACCTGTGAGTGGTCATATTGTTTTGGCTCATTACTGTACGTTCACACAGCCGCCGACTTGAGCGTCAAAGAAGCTCTGGCCACTCTTTCAAGGACACTTGTCAAAAAGTACGGGGAAGCTTGTTGATGCTTGGGACGCTCTGATGTTGCAGGGAGAATAGAAGTGTCACACCATGAAATGTAATAAACAGAAAAAACAAGCAATACATTGAAGAAACCTTTTATAATGACAGCATTTTTATAACCGTTTTGGTCACATTTGGTCAGAAAAAAATAGTTCGCTATTATTATTATTATTTGCGGTCAAGGTAATGTTTATTTGAGCAAATTAATTGCATTACCGCTTTAAAACGAGTGTTTGTAAATATTTCAAATAAAAGTAGAAAAAACATACAGTCCCTATAAGCTAACAACGTCATGTCATAAATGATACGAAACCAGCAGGAATCACAGCAACGGCGATAATTAGCTTCTCTTCCATTTACTCGAAACTAATGTTTTGGTAAGGAACGAAGTTTACATTGTATCTTTCTCCAGAGTCAGCCAGCATGAAGGACGTCTATATTCTGATTGGTTGCTGCGTTTTGCCGCTGCTTGCCGCTGAACTGCGTCACAGCTCATTACCATAAAGTTGAGCTTCTTTCAACTTTCTGATTGACGCTCAAAACGCCCTAAACGCGACGCCGATGGATTTGCACGCTCCTTGCAGCTGAGAGAAGCCAGCTTAACCAGCTTGAAATGAATGACTTCTGGCCACTTTGGAAGCTTAAGTCGGCGGCGGTGTGAACGTACAGTTAGTATGTATTGAAATGAATTATTCGAATGTGTGTGTGTTCCTTTAAACGTACAGTGAAAACACAATTGTCCCTTACATATTTTTGCATAATTCTGTATTTAAGTTTCATGCTATAAAAAGCACACATTTCACAGTCTAGAACTTTTCAGTTTGAGCTTTATTGCATAATATGCTCTAAGGTACTACTATCAATCATACTCGTCTTGTTAGATTCTTATACAACTTTTCCATATGGGAAAGGGGCTTAGCATGCATCTGACCTATTGTTTGATTTAGTCCCTCATTGTGTGTTTAATTGTTCCTGTTTGGTAAGCTAATGAGTTTTGCCGTGCCAATCCTTAATTTTTTAATGGCTTCCGTTCTTTGTCTTCCTCCGGTTTCCTGACCACTTTTCCAACTTTACCTCACCCAGACCTATTGCTCTGAGTTAGTTGAGTTGGATGGGAAATGCATATGCTATTCTCAAAAATCTGCTAAATCAGTGCAAATAAATGAATCCTTCCATTAATGTTTGCACAAAAACACAATATATTTCATACTTATAGCTTTATTAGCTTCACATTCTTATCTACTGTAGGTTGGGTGGTACATAAATTGATTAAATTCTCCTGTAGTAAGTTTTTTTAATGGTACTTGAGAGTGCAGCGCAACAAATATAAATATATTCCACACAATACTATGTTACATAACAAATTATGTGTGTATTTGTGTAAGAATTAAACACTGGGACCTTAACCCAGTAGCTTCTCTACTTGGGAATTACTGGATTTATTTCTTCATTATTGCCTGACCAGCCAAATCAAAGTTTGGCCAAAGCAAATGTTTAAAAAAATGATCCATCAGACTTGTAAAATATAAATCCACTGTTTAATGTATTTAATGTTAATTCTCTAAACTTTAAATTTTCTAAGTTGTTGTACGAAGGTCTAATGTTTTTGATTTTTGTTTTCCTCTTTAGCGATCCGTATGTCAAACTCTCCTATATGTCGCTGATGAAAACCAAGAGCTTGGCTTAATACAAACGAAAACCATCAAAAAGGTGAGTTTTCAGTTGCACTCAGCAGCTTTGACATTTAGTGTAATGTTTCTGAGAGATTTTAGGATGACTGAAAGTAAGGAGATACAGTAAACAGGTGATTGTTCAAGATGTTAAAGCCACTAGGAGGAGTACTTCCATAGACCGGTGGCAGTACTGCATGCATGGGCTTTCGTAGATTTATCAGGCATTGAATAATGTGATTACAACAGTATCGTTTTAAGAATTCAGAACCATGCGAATGTATGCAAACTATTCAAAATGAGAGAAATTTATATTTGCATTATTACACTGTAAACTGGGGAGGAAAATGTGTATTTGTCATGGAAGCAATATATACTTAAAAAAAGCTTAATTTTCTTTATGTAAAACTTAATTTTCTTATCTTTCTTTTGATAGTGAGGTAAATTATTACCCAGTCATGTTATAGACAGGTCTCATGACATTCGCTCTCACAAAGTGCTTTATTTGTGGAGTAATTCATACTTATCTGTTTGTCCTTGGAATGCACACACAAGGAAATAAACAACGATGACCAGAGAAGTCCTTTATGATAACGTCACCAGAAATTAGCAATTGAAATGAGCCTTGGTGTAACATTCACAGACCTCTTAAAGCAAACTGCATGCTTTGTTTTGATGCAAATGTCTTATAAGCTGCGGAGTGCATTTGGTTGACTAACAGATAATGCTTAAAATCTGTTTTTAAGAGTAGAATAAGATAGTCAAGTTTTTATGAATATTGTTCTTTAGAATACATATTTTAGAGATTCTGACATGGTGAATGTAATGAAAATAAGTCTCAGATTACCCATCACAACAAAATCGTAATAAATACATTATTTGTTTAAAGACGAGATTAAATCAAATGTCTATTGTTTAGTATTGTTTATTACTTTAACACATACAATTGTGATTTCAGCTTAAACACTTCACAGTAAGGTTCCATTTGTTAATATTAACAAGAACTAAAAATAAAAAAAATCCTCTAAAGGATGTATTAATATGACTGTAGTAAATGTTAACATATGCTAATACATTATTAAAATCAAAAGTTGTATCTGTTAATATTATTTTATTATTAATGTAACCTGCTTTAATAAGAACTAACAATGAACAGTTGTATTTAATGTTAACAAAGATTACTTTAACAAATGTTAGTTAAGGCTACTTAAAGGGTTAGTTCACCCAAAAATGAAAATTAAGTCATTAATTACTCACCCCATGCTGTACCAACCTCGTAAGACCTTCGTTCATCTTCGGAACACAAATAAAGATATTTTTGATTTAATCTGAGAGCTGGATCACTCCTCTATAGACTGGCTAAGGGACTGGCACTTGACGGCCCATAAAGTCATTAAAGAAAAGGTTTAAATATTCCATGTGCCTACAGTGGCTCAATTATAAGTTTATCAAGCGACGAGACTACTTTTTGTGCGAAAAAAAACATAAATAACGACTTTATTCGACTATTCCATTACTTCCTTGTGGGCGCATGCGCGACAACTGAGATGACGACATTCTTCTTCGACTACTTCTTGTTACCGGCTGCTCACCGCTTAGGAAGTATTACCGCCACCTATAAGATGATGTGCTGATATAGCTGGAAGCGCAAAACTTTGTTTACAAGCAGAGGAAGAAGCGCGCTGTACATATGCTTATAAGGTGCACTTAAAAGCCTTTAGTCTTCCAAAAAACGACAGTGTGCCTTATAGTCCGGAGCGCCTTATTCATGGACTCAGTCACCTTATACGGTAGGTGGCGGTAATTATTCCTAATCGGTGAGACAGCCTGTAACAAGAAGTAGTCGAAGAAGAACGTCCACATCTCATTTCTCACGCATGCGCCCATAAGGAAGAAATGGAATAGTCGAATAAAGTCCTTATTTATGGTTTTTTTTCGCACAAAAAGTAGTCTGGTCGCTTGATAAACTTATGATTGAGCCACTGTAGGCACATGGAATATTTAAACCTTTTCTTTAATGACTTTATTGGCCGTCAAGTGCCAGTCCCTTGGGCAGGCTATGAAGGAGTGATCCAGCTCTCAGATTAAATAAAAAATATCTTAATTTGTGTTCCGAAGATGAACGAAGGTCTTACAGGGTTGGTACAGCATGAGGGTGAGTAATTAATGACTTAATTTTCATTTTTAGGTGAACTAACCCTTTAATGCATCAGTTAATGTTCATTAATAGGACCTTATTGTTAAGTGTTTCCAATATGATGATGATATGAGTTTTGGAAGTATAAAAATGGCTTATTAATTGTCATTTATTTATTGAAAATGTCATTGAAATAATGTCACAATTCAAAAAATAGGCTTGATTTTTTTTATTTTTATTATTATTTTTTTTTTATTAAGCAAAATCTAATTTAGCCTAATTTCAATATTTCTCCGACATATTCTTGACAGGTTTCTTTTAGACCACTGGATGAAAACTAAGGGTTTCGTCTCAGGCAGGCGATAAATGGACTTGGCAAGTCAGTCAGCATTTGGGCCCATTCAGCCCCATTAAGTCAGTAATCAGAAAGTCCTTACTCTGGAGTCTCCAGTGCTGTGACTGCAGACTTTTCAGGTTATTAATAGCTGACAATGCACCGCTGTGTGGAACATAAGCCTCCTCGATCCTCAGGTCTCAGTGTTGACTGATGCTTTAAGCTTCCTGCTTTGATGAACTCAGTCTGGGAACTCAATGGTCTGTGGCACATAACAGCAGAGTATCTTGTCTCATTGAACAAAGACGTATGTTTGTGACCAGATTTAATTTAAAAGTTTAAATAAATACCTATTATGAAATATCCACGTATATCTTTTACTGTGGGCCTATATGAGACATTTAGTCTTAATTCTTGACTAATGCACTTACTAGACATATTACAATTAAAAGTGTCAGGAAGGATATTGCTCTTATACATTTTTAATGGAAATGTAATGCAAACAAAGCATGCAGTTTTGAAAATGCCAAATACCAATTAAAGTCATTAAAAATACCACAAAAAAGGCAATAACCAAACTTTGAGGTTATACAACTTTACCAAAATGGCAATTTCATATGATACAAATTCAGGTTTAAAACAAATTCAAAATGTGGCAGGAAGAAAAAAAAGAAGTTATTTGATATTTAAATACCGTATGTAAAATAGAGGTTTATGAAGCCAGCTCATTATTTATTAAAAACCATTTATTTTTACATAATAATAAGTTTACATAATCATAGCAGGTGGTGATGCAAGTTTAAACTGTTTTTAATTTTAACTAATAAACTAGGTTTACAATTGGCAAATACCTGTTGAAAACTTTTAGACAAAGATAGATTAGAGTGAATTTGAGTTGCAGGCTACGACAAGATTAGTCCGGTAGTCCGGAGGTGACAACTGCATAACCTTCAATAGACATGGAGACGGATTGACTAGAGGCTGTTTGGCCAAGAGTAAGAGGAAGTCAGCCATGTCTAGGTTAAGCTTGAGGTGATGATTGGTTATCTAGTTTGGAACGTGAGAGATGCAGGCTATGAAGAAAGTGGAAATTGAGGGAGATTATAGGATCTAGAACGGAGTGTCATTGGCATAACACTGCTAAGAGAAACCATGTGGTTTGATAACGGAGCCACAGATAATGCCATCGGGCTGAATACAGAGCCCTGAGGAACTAGTAGTTGAGGGAACAGTAGTTCAGTATTTGATGTGTAGAAAATGAACCTCCAGTTGACTCGATTTGGTTGTATTACCAAGTAGGATAAAAACCAGGCAAGCAGTTGACTGTCAGACACAGTGGGCATGTCAGGAAGAATCAAATCGGAGGAGAGAGAATGCCCTGGCTGCCAAAAGTGATTTAGTCACTGCAAGGAGAGAGGATTTCAGTTCACCACTATGACTTGCTGACTTTTACAATAAAAGAGCTGAGCAAAGGCATGCAGTACGATAATGAATCAGAGTTGGTGGGTTTATTTTGCTGACAATGAAATTCTGTGAATCAGTTCAAACGGTTTGTTTCAGTGAATCAATTCAGAACTCGTTCAGTCATCACTCAAATGTCCTTGGGTGAAAAATGTTTAACTTAGAAGTAATAAATCTAGGTATATATGAGTGTTTACTTTATGCTGTTATATTTTTGCATGTTAATAAAAAGTTTTTAAGAAAGAAACATTAAAACATGAAAGAGCTGTTATATGTTGTTTAAAGGAGTAGTTCACTTAAAAAAAAAAAAACTTTTGCTGATAATTTACTCACCCCATGTCATCCAAGATGTCTATATCATTCTTTCTTCAGTTGAAAATAAATTAAAGTTTTTGATGAAAACATTCCAGTATTTTCTCCATATAATGGACTTCAGTGGGAGGTCCAAAAGATGCTGTTCAAAGGCAAACTGTTCAAAGGGGTTTAAACGATTCCAGACGATGAAAAAGGGTCTTATCAAGCGAAACGATCAGTCGTTTAAAAAAAAAAGTTTAAAGGGATAGTTCGGCCAAAAATGATATTTAACACATGCATTACTCACCCTCAAGCAGTTCGAGATGCATATGTCAATCTTGTTTCAGACGAACACATTTTCAGTTATTTTAGAAAATGTCTTAGACCTTTCAGTGGATATAATGTGAAGAAATGGGGTCCAGCTCCTTCAAGTCCCAAAAATGTGCATAAATCCTTCACAAAAGTAATCCATCCCGCTCCAGGGTGATAAACGAAGGCCTTCTGAGGGTAATCCGTGCGTTATTGTCGTAAAAATACATATTTAAAACTTTATAAATGAAAATATCTGACTTTCGGCAATGATCGCCGTACGTTCACAGGTGATGGAAGTCGGCGTACGTAGCGTAGGAAGCGTCGACGACGTCACGACGGTTCCTACGCTACGTACGCCGACTTCCATCACCTGTGAACGTCGGCGATCATTGCCGGAAGTCAGATATTTTCATTTATAAAGTTTTAAATATGTATATTTTTACGACAATAACGCATCCTACCTCGTACGCCGACTTCCATCACCCGTGAACGTGACGTCAGCGTAGGAACCGTCACGACGAACGTTGCCGGAAGTTTTAAATATGTATATTTTTACGACAATAACGCACGGATTACCCTCAGAAGGCCTTCGTTTATCACCTTGGAGCCGGATGGATGAATTTTGTGAAGGATTTATGAACATTTTTGGGACTTGAAGGAGCTGGACCCCATTTCTTCACATGATATCCACTGAAGGGTCTAAGACATTTTCTAACTGAAAATGTGTTCGTCTGAAACAAGATTGACATATGCATCTCGAACGGCTTGAGGGTGAGTAATGCATGGTTTAAATATCATTTTTGGCCGAACTTCCCTTTAAGTTTTATAAGCTCAAATGCTCGCCTTGCTCTGTTCTGTGATGATCTTTCGTGGCTCTCTTGTTCAAACTCGTTCATCAAAATGAACGAATCCTTTTCCCGAGTCAATTCGTTCATTTCGTTCGTTGAATGAACCAAATGACACAAAAAAAGATTTGTTTGCATAAAAACTGTCTTTTGGACCTTGAACCGTTTGCATTACCAGTAAAGTGCATTATATGGAGAAAAATCCTGGAATGTTTTCATCAAAAACCTTAATTTCTACTCCTTTAAAGGGTGAAAAAAATGTGCTCTTTTTTAAGCTGTATCAGCCAGAACTTCATTACTTTGTTCTTCCTGTATAATTTACACCTGGGTGTATTTCTACGCTTTAATAACCAAAAGTATTTTCACAAGCTTTAGCACATAGTTCACAGACCAATAAAGCAGACGTATTTACTGCATCCTGCATACTTGTGTGTGCGAATCATATCAGTTTACACATATATGTATGTTTATGACCCACCGATCATTAATTTCTTGTGCGAATGTCATTTTAATTCAGCGTGTTATTTTAAGTTTGAGACCACATTGAAAATCTGAGATTCGTCATCTAAGTAGGATTAGGATTGTAAAAAACTAAACACTGTAAAAGTTATTTGAAATTGAAGCATTCTGTTGTCTCTATTCAATGTTAAGTCAATTAAGGTACTCATCTGAGGACGTTTAAATTAAACTGTCAATCAATATGCCATGTTGACTTAATGATTAAGTTCTTCTTCCACTTAAAGGATCAATACCAGTCAAGGGCCGGTACACTCTCTGTCTGCATTTCAGCAATCAGGCCCCCCTCCTTCCCGCCATCTATTTACTTTTCTCTGTATGCTACCATAAAATATTTTAATTCGAGTATAGTAAATATTAGCCAAGGTCTCCTGTTCTAAATTTCCTTTGTGTTGTAAATCTCATCAAGATAATGGCATGCTTATCACTGCTGTTAAAATAACTGGATGAAGTGATCCACTCCACATTCTCCAGCATAATCAGGATTTATTGCAAATTGGTAATTTTGAGAAACGTGTTATAGTTAATAAAATTACCTGTTTGTTTAATTGTTCATTAGGGTTTGATAGGTTACAGAAAAAATGTAAATGAACATATTTGGTTCTTTTTCAGACTCTCAATCCCAAATGGAATGAAGAATTCTATTTCAGAGTAAGTTGCTTTTTACATTTTTTTTTAACATGGCTCATCTAATTAATAAATTCACCCACTGGGTTTTGGCACAAAAACGCTACAATTTTGATCTGCAATTTTGTTTTCTTTATTAAATCTTGATTCTATCCAGTGCTATCAAGAAATTAGCTCTTGTAATATATTTCAGAATGCACATCTGTTATTATACCTGGCCTTTCGGCACCTCTACTAATCTATTATTAGAAGCAGCTCATAATTTTGTGTGACGTCAATGGGCGGAAATGTTGCTCGTACGTAAAACAATCTAGTGAAAGATTGTGTTCCGGCTCTACAGAGCTGCTTCGTTTAGTAGTCCATTCACACGAACATAACATGACATCACCATATAGGTGATATTCTAAGCCAATGATAATGCCTCCGATGAAATGGTTTTATAACTACATAGCAAATGACTGAGAAGTGTGTTTTTTTTATTTTTTACTAGCATTGTATTTTTGGTTTATTAATTGAATTTCTTTGACAATGTTGCTCTAAAACATTTTATAACTTTGTGTTCTCTCTTCTGTCATGTCCGCAGGTCTGCCCACAAAACCATCGGCTTCTTTTTGAGGTGTTTGATGAAAACCGCCTGGTAAGAACCACCTCCACCTTGACAGTACATGTCAGTCAGAATTGATGCAGGCATATGACATTACTGGTCCTATTGTGTTACATTTATTAGGTCACTAATGGCATAATGATCCCTCCTTCTCTTAAAGAGATACTCCACTTTTTTGGGAAATAGGCTCATTTTACAACTCCCTCAGGGTTAAACGTTTGAGTTTTACCATTTTCTAATCCATTCAGCCGATATAGAAGAATATCAGTAACCAGACAGTTTCTGGTCTCATTGATTTCCATAGTAGGAAAAAAATATATACTATGGAAGTCAATGAGACCAGAAACTGTCTGATTACTGATATCTTTCTAAATATCAGAAAATCGTCCAGATGGATTTGAAAACGGTAAAACTCAACTGTTTTGTAAAATGAGCCTATTTCGCAAAAAGTGTATCCCTTTAAATGTGTGACATATTGTGACCTATTGATGTTTTTTCTGCTTCAAAATCTAGTAAATTGCTTTAGTTAATTTCTATTCCTTACTGCACAGTTCACAGTTTTTGATTTTTGAGTCACAGCTCTGCCACAATGAATGCATGCGCATTTAAATCTGATGTCTAGCAATGTGACTTTAGGACAACATTCACCAGAAACTCAGATTTTGAAATGCTTATGATGACAGATGTCATTGTCTTCACTTTACTGTGATTGGCTGCCAAGTGTCTTTTTCATAAAAGTTTTAAAGTTGAGCATTTCTTAACTTTTTGACACTCAAACTGTTTGCTCCTCTATGTTTTCAATCCCACGTATGGGATTGAATGGACTGAACTCCCAACACAATATTTGACACAATACATGACACAAATAGTTAAAATAGAAAATTAAATCAAGCAATTTTCACTCTATCTTTTTGTAGAATGTAATATAACTGTATTTATAATTTACATATCTATTGACTTTTCAGCGTATGATACAGTGCTGCCTTACACTTGAGAACTGAGAGCACCTGTGATGCCGTAATTTGACATATTATGCAGTCTAAGTAGGCAGCTCACTGGGTTTTGGAATAAAGCTTGTGTGTTCTCAGTTGCTCCAGTTTTCACTTTTTCTCCACATAATAAATTTTTAGTCTGAAAATAGCTTGCACCACTCAAATGTGTCTCCTAAAGAATCATTAAAACGGTCTAAAAAATGACTGCTTTAGTTGTTTGACCTGCACTGAAAGATAGATTGTTAAATTATTTAATTGTGTAACAATGAAAGAAATTCCACTGTTATGTAACTAATGTCAGTGCTAAACCATTCATTAGTGTCCCCATAGCAACGATGCTCCGTTGCTTTGCTTGATATGCAGTTACCTACAGTACAAACCATTTGTATTTTTAATGGAGAGATGATGTGGAAAAATACAGTAACCAGTTTAGAGTTCATTTTTACAAATCCGATTGACCAGTTTTTCCCTAGGAACATTTTTGTTCCCAATCTGTCATAAAGATGTCTGAAGAATGTTTTATTTTCTGAATTTATTAAATCTCTAAAAAATTTAGTCTATAGTAATTTTGGTAACACTTTATTTTAGGGTTCAGTTCTCACTATTAACTAGTTGCTTATTAGCATGCATATTGGCAAGATATTGGCTGTTTATTAGTACTTATAAAGCATATATTAATAACCTATTCTATTAATAACCTTTTGACATTTTTCGGTCAAACTGTTGTTGTCTGTCAGTCATATAATGCAGGTATGGGGTCCCGTCAAAGAGCATGCACAGAGAAGTCAAAATTAAACACGATTTAATGACTCGTAAATGTAAGTACACATTAGCCATGTTTCCATCGAACACGTTTTTATCCGAATTAAGTGATATCGAATGAAAAATGCCCTATGGAAACAGTAAAATTCGATGAAAATCAACTCAAATGAAATACGTTCGTGCTCATCGGATTTTATCTTTCGATTGAATATACGGCTAATGCGATAAAAGCTGATGGAAACATTATTTGCCGAATAAATAATGAATTGCGATTAAGTTTTATGCCCTTTTATGGTTGCAACACGTCAGAAGATGTATAATGTGGTCTGTTATTTCTGGTTAACAGACTGCGGCGCTGCTATAACACACCGTTTCCATGGACGCAGTTCAGAGACGGAACAGACTATTTCTTTAGCAGAAGCAATACTCGTTTTTAAATCAAGAAACTAGTTTTTAAGTCAATATTTTGTGTCAAATTATTGATTTATTTATTTATTTGGTTGATTTATATGTAATAAGCAGGAAAATATATATCGAGGCGGTTGTTATAGCGAATACAACCCCTTCAACAACCGCCTCGCATACAATATCGCTATCAATTGGCACATAAGCATTATTAGGCTTCAACTTGTGAAATATTGATCATTTGTTGGTAACGTTAGATGGCGCGAATCCGTTTTGTCTAACAAAACTTTGTTCGCAAAAGTTTGCTTGAATGTTATTCGATTCAGTGCGAAAATGAATGGAAACACCTTAAAATGTCTCAAATCAATTCGATATACCAATTTGATCGCAAAACAGCATGTGACGTCATTACGTACAGGTTTGTATTCGCTTTAAAGCCGTTTGATGGAAAAACACACTTTCACCAGCTTTATTCGCATGTGTTTTTTACCGAACTTCAGATAATTCGATTGACAAGTGGATGGAAACATGGCTATTGATGGCCTAAGACACGAAAACAAGCAGTTTGTGTGAGAAAACGAACAGTATTTATATTGTTTTTACCTCGTGTAACCACAGCCATGTCCAACTGATCTGGATCTGATCAACTGAACCAAGTCCAACGTTCCTCCGAAGTAATCGCTTGCGCGTGTACATCACTCATTGTTTACACAGAGACTTTCGGAAGTTTTACCTTTCACTGTGAAGATCTAAACACATTTAGATATACACGAAATCACAATGGAAGACAATTTCAATATATCTAAATATGTTTAGTGAAAGGTAAAACTTACAAAATCTCAGTGTAAACAATGAGTGGCGTACACGCGAGCGATCACTTGCGAAGGAACGTTGGACATGGTTCAGTTGGACATTGGACAACTGATTCAGATCAGTTGGACATGTCTGTGGTTACACGAGGTAAAAACGAATATAAATACTGTTCATTTTCTCACACAAACCGCTCGTTTCGATGTCTTAGTCCATCAATGTGTACTTACATTTACGAGTCATTAAATCATGTTTAATTTTGACTTCTCTGTGCATGCTCTTTGGCGTGGACCCCCTGAAACCTGCATTTTATGACTGACCGAACAAGAACGGTTTAACCGAAAAATATCAAAATTGAAAATACTGTGGAAACAAAGACACCTACATCTTAGATGCCCTTGTGGTAAGGTAAAACATTTAAAAAAATTAATTTTAAGTGAACTATGCCTTTAATCCTGCCCAATACCAAAACTTAAGCACTACAACACCTACCTTACTGACTATTAATAAACAGTAAATTAAAAGTTTGAGACAAAAGTCAAAGTTATAGTGAACATGTGTTCCCCACACTAAAGTGTTACCGTAACTGGTAATGTTTTGCAAATTAGACATGTACAGGTAGATTTAAAGTACATTTTAAAAATATTGTAAATAATTTAGAGAATCATATCTGTCGCATTTACAGCACATCGATCCACTTCTCCAGAAATACATGAAAGTAAGTGGCTGGTGAAGTGGGAGAAGAATAGTGTTTACAGTGCAATTGCATCTTTCAAACCAGTTGTTCTCAAGTGGTGGGTTGCAACCCTAAAATGGGTCACAATAAGTTTGGGAACAACAAAGGAAAGATGCTAAAAGCAAATAATAATGCTTATCTTTGAAAAGACAGAAGTGTTTCTTCCCCTATTTTTTTAATGTATGCACATTTTGGTTTATTTTCTAACATACCATTTTGGTACTTTAATGAAGTCCAGTGTAGAATCTGAGGCTGAAGCAAAACCAGTTGAGAACCACAGTGCATTTTATAGCTCTGAATCTGAAGTACAGCTAATGTCAGTAAATATAGCATTTGGTTTGTGATTTAGACAGTGGGATTGTTCTCTCTGTGCTAACTCTATGATGGATGTGTTGTGTGTGCGCATGAGTTGTTGCAGTCCACAGGGAAATGGTTGTTGTCTCCCCTGTGTGATCAGTTTTGGCCGAGTTTCAAAGCAGAGCTGAGCAGAATCTGAGCGTCTTCCTTATATGTCTGAGGGAGAGCATGGATGGTGTCCCACACGGACTGAACACCGATTTAATGATTTTCACGCTTTCTCACTTACATTCTCTCTGTCTATTTCCATCGCTCTGTCATCTCTTTATTTTCTTCCCTGTGTCTTTTCATCAGTAACGTTTTTTGCTGTTTTTCCAGTTTCTGCTTGTCTGGCCATCTATTGCTTTTTCAGTAAGAGCAACTCTGTCATTCCACTTTCTTTTGTACAAAGCATTTTGTATCCTCAAACTGTTTGACAGCTAACTATAATTGACTCACTGCATGGTGATTCCCAAGTTTCAGTACCTATAGGTGCATATTTTACTGTGATTCAGAGGAAGACAGTTTTAATTTTATTGTTAAGATGTAGATTGGGTTGTTCACAACATTTGATAGCATTTTTTGTAGATTTTAAAATGTTCTTCCTTTCAAAAACCGCTGTCATGGAGACACAACCATCCCTGAGTCGTGTGGGTGAGCGAATGGAATGTGCTTCTTGAAAACATGCCAGATCAAAAAATACCCTTTTACCATCATTCAGCCAAATGTTTGCTATTAAGGGTTTTGTAATGTCACCGTTTTTAAGAAATTGTCTTTATGTTAGCTAAGTAAATACTAAACAGTCATTATATGAGTAGATAGCACTTTAGAAGCCCCCTGTTGTAATTCCCAGAATGCTTGGTGCTGTGAAACTAATTCTTACGCCATGATGTCTCCGTTCCTTGTTCACAGCTCAGCCACTGCAAGGCATGTGTGCCCTCCAAAACAATACCCCCTTTAGAGAGTGCCCACACATTCACAATCAAGGCCTTTCTTTCAGTAGGAGTCTGTCTCGGTCACTCCATCCAATAAGATGCACTGACTTCACGGTTTATGTCAGGCTGGTGTTGCACAAACACACTCTAATGTTATTTGGTGTTTACTTCAGTATTAAGCTATCAGACTTGTGATTTCTGGATAGTGGATGATAAAAAGAAGTGCGAAAATTCCCGCCTTTTTAGGTTTTTTTGCTAAGCAACCATGCAGAAACCCCTAGCAACTACATTGTAACATTTTACTAAACCGCTCAGCACCTCTTGGAATTGTGGTGGCGAGTTTTGCTTGGGTGAAGTGCAACTCACATTTTCTTCAGACAAGTATTCATTATTGTTAATAATTGTCTAATTTAAATTACATGGATACAGTTGTTGACCTGCAATATTTTACATTCCATTAGTAATACACATGGCACACACTCCTGGCAATTAAGTGCCTTTGCCCTCTGTTTCTTCTTAGTCAAAGCTCTGTCTTTTGTGCAGTGTCTCTTCAAGTTTGAATATGGACACGGTGTAGTGTCATCTCTCTAGGATTTCACAATGGCTTAAAGTGGGGGTTTACTGCTTTTTTTTTTCTTTGCATGATTCTGTTTATGGGGTGCAATATAATATATATTAGTGTTTTTTCTTTTTTAAAAAGTTTTATTTTTCATAAACTTCACCTTGATTGTAAGCCACGCTCTCCTCTGTCCACTGAATGACTGGTTTACTTCCTGAGTCTATGAAACCACTCCCTCAGAAACAGGCTCAGATTAGTTAGTTTGGGCCAGTGTGTGGTGATTGGCTAAACTGTTGCTCACGTTGTCTGGAAGGTTAACGCCCATTACCTTTACTGGCAAAACATGCCTGCACTCGGTCCAGATGTAAATAATGGTGTTCGAACTGCAGTATCAGCTTGAGGCAGAATCAGACTGAGAAACCAGCAATCAAGAGAGGCAAGCAGAACCTCACCACACTCGGCTCTTACTAAACGTTTCTGAATGATAATTTGCTAATTTTTTTTTTACTTTATACACGTTTGTTTAACACAATAGCATCTGACTGGCAACAATAGCAACTGACTGGCAACTAATGTTATACTCAAACAGCATTGGCATTAGTTTCCGTTCTTGATCAAATCGAAAATAACGTCATAAAGCATATATTTACATGAAAAATAAGTTTAAAACATTAGTACTTCTACAAAATTCAGGTCCATAATGTTTGTACGCATTTGTTGTAGACACAAAATAGCATAACTATTAGCCTAGTGGCTATAAAGCCAGCGCTGGCATTTGATAAAAATAAAACACAAGGCTACGTCTATATTATACATTTAAATGCAATTAAAATGATTAAGTCTGTCAACAACTGCTGCCTCTGGTTTTAAAGTTGGATCTGCTTCATGTTTTAGTAACAGTTTCTTCTTTTCAGATTCTGGAAGCTCCCTTCCATAAAATGCGCAGCACAGAGAGCTAAATTACTATCGTCATTTTCAGGAACATAATCAAACATAAATTGTATCCATTGTTGACGAAGTACAGCGTCCGTGGGAAGCTCGAACACCGAAGACCTGACAGCTGCGTGAACAACACATTCGACGAGCCGCAGAAATATGCGCATGCCCTTTTTTGCATTTTCCGGAGGCAGGGTTGATGCAAATGTGTGGGTTAGTGACGTCTAAAACCCAGCTGTAGTCCCAATTGGAGTCGTTTTTGTAGGCATTTACTTCCTGATTTTTAAAAGACGATATCTCTGCTTACATTGAACTTTCAGCGCTGCAACTTTGGAGATACTGTTCATGCACCAACAGCAACATTACACACTATTTAAAATCAAAAAGTGAAACCGCAATCAACCCCCCCTTTAAATTACACGGATACAGTTGTTGACCTGCAATATATTACTGTACATTCCTTTAGTGTTATACATGAAGTCTTTTAAACTCCTGGCAATTAAGTGCCTTTGCCCTCTGTTTCTTTTTAGTCAAAGCTAAGTCTTCTTAGTCTTTTGTGCAGTGTCTCTTCAAGTTTGAATATGGACAGTGTAGTGTCATCTCTCTGTTTTTTTTTTACATTGGCTTAAGCAACTTATTCAGCCTGTCAGCAGTCTGTCAAATCATTATGATATATGTATATCTGTTTTGATCTAAAGATTCAGATTTTATGGATTATGGTTGTAGTGCAAAAGCAAATGCCAGCATGAAAACTTAAAATGATATACTCCAAACAGATTTTTCTGGAAAAAAAAAAAAAATACACAGCTTGTGGTTTATATATGATACTGTACATATGTCTGTCAGTGATTGATCATATTTCAAGAAATTCCAGAAAAGGTAAAAGCGTTTTATATTTATATTTATTTATTTATTTATTTATTTTTTCCAGATTACGCACAATTTAAGATGGTTTTTAAACTAAGTACAAAGTAAAGTAAATTGCTTTGTTTTTGTTTTAAGAGTGTTCATGATTCTAGATTTTTTGTCTTCTCTAGTTCTAATTAAATGGTCCCTCGGCTGCATCCTGAATCATTGTCTCTGTGTTGAAAGAGAGTGACTGTGTTGTGGTTTAAAACTTCCCTTTGAGTATTTTTTTAATGCAGACGGAACATTTCAGCCATGCCAGCCCTTAAAAAGCTTGATGGGAAATATTACGTCTATGCAAAGGCCCCAACATAAAAAGCTGTAGTATTTCTTCAGCAAATGTACATTTCCTGGGTATTTCCAAGAATGTCTGTAATGATGGTGGGAAACCTCTTATCCAATCTTCTGCTTACTAATATAGGACTTATTTTTTAGGATTGTTTTTGGAAGTATGTATACATTCTTCTTTTACCAACTTGAGATGTGGGTCACACCATGTCCCAACGTGGCTTGGCCCAGAGTGCCCTGTGTGTAGAATGAGCACAAAGAATTATGAGCTTGTGGAGAGTGTGTCCTGAGTCAGCTGTGATCGCTCTCTTTCTCATTCCACCCCCGGCAGTCTAGTTCCTTCTGACAGATCAGTAGCAGCTGAGAGAGTGCTGTTTGGGTCTAACCGGGAACTGAGGGTGGGTGCCATCTGGATCATGTGACTTTGGCCACCCTACCCTCACCTTTGCTTGTAAGAGCACCAGGCGTCCTTATCCAATCATTCCTGGAATGCAACTTGCCACTTGGGCTATTTCTGCTGACTGTCGCTATCGAACTGCAGCTCGAACAGTTTGACACATGGGAGTGTTTTTCTTTCCCCGTCTCCTGTTCTTTCCAGATCCCTCTGTCTCTCTCTCTCTCTCTTTCACTCTCTCTCCCTGAAGCTTGTGGGTTGAACTTTTAAGCTCCCTGGCAGCGCTTCATTGGTAGCTGTGAAACGAAACGCAGCCTCTGTATGTGAGTAAGGGAAAGAGAGGGAAGAGAAGGAAAGCGGGTGGATGAGCAAGACAGAGAGGGAGAGCAAAAGGGGATCAGACACACTAAACGGTGGGTGAGACAGATCCAGGAAGAGCTGGACAGAGACAGATCAAGGCAGACAGGAGAATGTCTCACCGGCTTCGGTTATATTTTGGATCTGGACGCAGTAACACTGCACCAGAGTTGGAGCAGCTGAATGGGACTGTGGAAGGCAGAGATGAGAGAGGCTATAGTGGCGCAGGGGCCATGATGTTTCATGTGCAGCCACGAAACGGAGGACTTGTCGAAAGCCCAGAGTCGGGTTCAGTTGCTTTTTCGGAGGCCTCTCTAAAGCAAAGCTCTTCCATGTTCATCCCACAGCTCCAGAGTCAAACTGAACCACGGACAACCAAGAGCACGTCCGTCCAGATATCCCTACAACGCTCAACTGCATCTCAAGAAGATGCATTGCCCTGTGATCCACCTCCAGGGTACCCTCAGGATCCAGCTCCAGCCTACACCGAGCCTGATGAAAGTTGGTTCTTGCCTCCACCTCCAGCTTACGATAAGTAGAATCCACATCCTGCCAAAATGTGGAACAAAATCAACCAGGTACTGAGCCGATCCAACCCAAGAGGCGAGTCTTTGTGTCCGACCATGTGATGGACAAAATGGTTACGCTAGTTCAGTGTACCCAATGGAAGTCCTCAAGGGATTACCATTGGAGGTTTCAGTATTCGTAGAAGATCTGCAGATGGCTCCGATGGCCAGGAGTTTAGGATCATGCCATACAGCGAGGATGGACAGAATGGCCGTTGGTCTGTTCAGCAAAGCTCAGACAGAGGTCCTGGCATGCAAAGACTGGTCTTCCAGCTTCAACAGGACCAAGGACGGCACCCAAGCCCTACGTCTCAAGCTGACATGAGTGATTTAGGCATTACAGGTTCTAAAGGCAGCCGCTTGGTGCGGTATCCTCGGATCCGTCTTGAGAGGAGCGCTTCACAGCCGTCTGCAATTCAGAGGAGCTCCTTCACAGCTCGGATCCATGCCAAACCTTCATGCCCCGATCTCAGAAATGGAGACTGAGAGTGAGATTGTTGAGAACAGAGCTCAAGGCTGCACATTCAAAATTAGTAAGGAACAGAACTCGCGACAGCCCAAGTTTAAGATTTATTTCAGCCAGGGAGGCGAGCACAGCCCCATCCATGCACAGGATATTAGCTTTGGAAAGGCGCCTACCTGCAGCAATCCACAGGTAATTACGACTGAGGTTCTTAAGTTGAGTTGAATATGAAGTGCTGATTCATTTTTACGTTTGAGACCTGCTTTATTAACATGCCCTTGTTTCATTACCCAAAGAATGCAGTTAGGTGAAAATCTCACAAAATGTGTTTTAATAGTTTTTAAGTGGCTGGAGAATGGGAAAAACAGATGAAAGAAGAGGTAGCAGGAAAGAGGAGGTGGGATCAGGAATGACTTGTCCACATTCTGGGAAGTGAAAATTCCATGAAAATGGGGGCCAGGAGCAAGACGTAACCACATCTTTGGTTTCCCAACAAGCATACAAATTCTTAAACTCAATATGATATTCAGAAGTGGAAAATATACAGAAGCTGAAAGCATTTTCAGATGTAGCTTCATTCATGGGGGCATGTCCTCTTGTCTCTTTTCCCTCTCTTGAAGAGGAGCTTGTTCTATCTTTAGTCCCGTGTCAAGTGTTGTTGGTTTTGAAAGCTGCCTTTCTCCCTTGGCCTGGGTCACCGTTCATCTCTAGTAACAGCTGTTCTGTGGTGATTAAGGTCTAATATATGGTTACACATACTGCTTTTTCTTAGTTCCACTAACTTTTTTAAAACCAAGATTTTAAAGCACTTGGTATATTGTTGAAAAATCTCAATGCATACTAGTTAGATTAAGCTCAAGGCTTTGTTTTGAGTTATTTTGCTTGTTAAGCATTTAATTCATTTTTATATGCCACATATTAGTTATTCTCTACAGGCTACTATTGAGATTTGAAAGCCCCTTCAGTGATTCATTCCGCTCTACGTTAGATGCCAATTCATCATAGCAGTGCTGACACACTTTAAGTGTGTGACATTCATCAATTTGTCACCAACAGTTACTACTTCTAGAACTACTAGTTCTAGAACATTCAAGAATCTTCTGATTCCGCAGTCAGGAATTTCACACGCACATACCTTCCCCAATTGCTGTGGTAGCTATCGGCAGCATATATATTTCCAGTACCTGCTCAAAAGACTTTACTGGAAATTAGTCAGTCAAAGAGCCAAATGTTCCAGCAGTAGAGTTCATCAACTGAAGTGAACCCATCTCACATAGATATGTTTACTTTTTTTCTGTCATGAATGTTCTTTTGTATTCCTCAATCATGTCTTTAATGACACTTGCTGAATTATCTGTGAAGGTAAGGTTTGTAGTACCTCATAACCTGTAGAGTTCTTGTTTACAAAGACTATCCACTTTTACAATACACATCTGTGCCAATACTACTTTGTAATAAGATGATTTGCAGAATTTCCAGAATTCAATAGCTTTCACATAACTATATCAAATATCATCATTTATTGCATTTGTTCCCTGTGGGGTGCATGGATTTCCCATTGACTTGCCAGTGCCCAGGTTAAAACATGCAACTGTTTGCTGTCTCACAAGTTTTAGCAAGCATAATGAGGGGATGTGGTGGGGAAATCTCTCTTAAGTCTGCTGTGGCAGCTTTCTTGCAGAACTCAGGATTTAGTGCTTTAAAAAGCCTGTGTGTGCTCAGAGGTAAGAGAAGAACAACTTGAGAGAATGAAAATGAGATTTATTCAAGTTCTGTCAGCATTTCATATTGCTGTGGTGGTGCCTTACTGTTGTGGCTCGGAAAGGAACCCTGTTGCTAAATTTGTGGGGCTCCAGTCTAATTTTAGCACCTTTGATTGTTGCAGATCAGTTGTCGGAAGTTTTTTCTTGGGTCTTATTGTCATAACCTCTGACCCTAACCTTTGCAAACCTTAGCTACATGACCGAAGTAATGTAGCTAAGGTTTCATAAACAACTTCTCCTTCCAGCAAAGAGCACAACATGGTATTCCATGAAATTCTGTTAATTCCCCCATGGGCGTATTGGTTCTTACGTTCCTGCCGTCTTGATTTCAGCTTGTTTTTGCACATTTCAGCCTCTTTAACGGCTTAAGTCAACTGCTTGCTCAGCTCTGTAATAGACGATGATTAAGCAAATATTTATGTTTAACACTCAGACCATTGTGTGGGAACAGGGTTTTCAGGGTCACAAAGACATGGTCTTAATGGTCTCAAAGTCGTTGTAGTTAAAATACACCAGTAAACACTTATTTAGAGCATCTTTTTTATTGCTAAAGGATAGGAAAATATTTTACTTAGTGACCGCAATCTTTAAGACCTAGTTCGTATGTAATGAGACCTTTAAGATTAAACTATCTCATTGAGTTTCCTAGGTCATTTCTTCATACCTTTTGGTTTAATTAATTGCTTCATTTTGCTTCTGTTTGTGATTCACAACTGCTGTTGGTGGATTGGTGGCTGTAACCCCATTTGACTCAGAAACACTTAACATTTAATCAAAGGAATATCTCAGACATGGTGGGTTTTCCATGGTGAATAGGGGCTTGAGAATGTATTTGTGGTCCTGTTTTTTACTCACCACCACAAATAATGACTCATACTTAACCTTTCCACAATAAATGAGCGTTGTTGTCCGAAAGATACACCCATTCTGCTGCTCTGGTGCTGACTAACTGGGTGTCATTGTTTTTATTTAATTGTATTATTTTTTTTATTTATTTATGATATTTATTTATTTTAATTTATTGCTAGGGTGATTGCGAGATGTGCTCGTCGTTGTTGTCTTAATACGTTTATTCCACACACAGGCTCACATTGGTCATGATCGGTCTAAGAATGGGCATTTCAACCATGGTCAGGTAATCTATTGGTCTACCCTGACCCAACTACCTGACAATTACAGCTGACAATTTCACAGTTTGGCTTATTGGAATTGGTGGGTGGATTGAAGGCTTGTGATTGGCGGTTCATACATTAATACACTCTTTCTGACTTTTGACCCTTACTTATTACTTATCTGCTGCACCTCATTGGGTTGGTTGGCAGGTTTTCCCTTTTTAAAGTGACACATTTGACATTAACACTGCCCTTATAACTGTATTTCCTTTCTCTCTCTTCTCTCGCGCACACATTTTCATTCTTCTTGGGTTATATGTGTATGTATTTTTTGTCCTCTTTGTGGTTTTCATTGCTGAATCCTGCTGAAGTCAGTCACTGTTTAACAGCCAAAACTCTACATTACTAGTTTTTATGTGATTTTAATTTCTTCTTGCCCTCTCTTCTTTATCTTTCATATAAAGACCAGAGAGATGACTTCCTTGGGCAGGTGGATGTGCCTCTTACCCATTTTACCGGTCAGTTCATGTGCTCTTGTGACATTCAAATAGAGATCTTGTTTTTTTTGTTGTTTTTTTAGGAACAATTTTTAGCTCTTGACTGAAAGGGTAAGAGATGGAAGTTATTGAGGGTCACATTACGACAATTAAGCAACTCAAAATGTCCCTGTACGGAGTGGAAAGGGAATTACTGGAATGTAAACACACAGGCAGCTTCTGAGAGGGCTATCCCAACTAAAAAAAAATCACTGTCAAAAAGAAGACGCACTTCAGAGGGTGGCCCAGTTTAGCCCTACCACAACATTAATCAGTATAATAATGTAATAATGTTTGGTCAGTACAGCATTCCATTCATGTTAAAATACATATGACATAAATATCTTGACCACCTGAGCTAATCACTTTACAACACCAATTGAATTTTAAATCTTAGCACTGGCTAGGTTTCATATGTCATCACAGACTGTATATTTTCTAGTTGTGTTGTCACAATACTGGAATTATCTAGCTTTGATATGATACACTATATTCTAGTAGAGTACTTCTTTAAATTGTTGTAACTTTTGGATATACATTGGATTTACAAGTCCTAAAACTGTATAATTTAAAGTGGTGTTTTATGAGAATCCTAAAAAACGTATCACCATTTCCACAAAAGTGTTAAGCAGCACAACTGTTTTCGACACTGATAATAATAAGAAATGTCACTTAAGCACCAAATCAGTAACCTGGCATGCCAGACCTACATCAAGATGTTAGGTATGGGAACTCATCATGCAACGAGGCTCAATCGAGAGGCAGGGATAGACGATTGTCTTTCAAATTCTCTCTGCACACAATTGGATAGCGCTTCAACTGAATCAGAGCAACGAAGAAGGTGATGACTGAGTCCCATGCGTTTTCACCCAAGCTGAGCAGGTTGATAAATTCAGGTTGAACTTTTACCGTATCCAGTCGGCAAAACTCCGAACACATCTTTTTTTTTTAAATGACTCAAGTGCCGTTCTTTGTTCTGGTTTCAAATAAAAGCTTAAGTTCCAATCATCCAGAGTGGCGGTCAAAGCCGAAATCGAAAGACAGCTGTTCGCCTGCAGCAGCCATTCTTTGTTTTCAGGTAGCAGTTAACCGTCGCAACTTGTCGTCATTATGTTAAGCCCGCTGGCCGACTCTATACACAATGTGATTGGCCTGACCAGAGTTTGGTTTTTCCAGCTAAAACATCTATGGAGAGTTGCTAGACTGGCTGCGAAATAATTTTTGCTGCGCTATGGTGCGTCTCAGATTTCTAGGCTACCAAATCAGCATATTAGAATGATTTCTGAAGGATCATGTGACACTGCATCACAGGAATAAATGACATTTCAAAATATATTCAAATAGAAAACAGTTCTTTTAATTTGTAATAATATTTCACAATATTTCAGTTTTTACTGTATTTTTCTTTAGATATCCATTTCAAAAACAAAATGGAAATATTTCCAAACTTTTGACAGACACTGTATATATGAATTTGCATGGATTATAATTATATATGTAAATATTATTAAAATATCTTAAAGTGTTAATTTTTCAATGCATATTATTTGTATTATTTTCAAACACAAACGTCTTAAAATGTAAATATATGTTTTGTGTTTTGAAAATTGTCTAGTGCAGTAACTAATATTGTCACAATATAGCACAGCCTTTCGTATCCACAAGTTTCCCTACGCCCCATGAGGCCTTGCGTCAAAAGTGGGCGCGTCTTCTGGTTTGAAGTAAACAAAGCGCGACTTGACATGCTTGACACTCGTTCATTCAACAGTTGACAGTCATTCAAGTTATCGCGAATCCAAACTAGCTAACAATCTGGGAACACAATCTCAACGAAATTAAAAAGGGTGAAATAACAGTACATTTACCCTCCGCAGTAGTTTGTTGGGAGTATTATAATAACATTATTAATAATCAATACTTATCAAGGCATGGTGACAGACAGTTGTGTGAGCTGACAAACAATTAAAATAAAAATACACACTTAGTCATTGTGCTTTGGAGTTTATTCAAAATTATAAATGAATGTGCCACTTGAATACATTAACTGGCACATTTGGTATTATGTCAACTCAGGCTTTGATCCTGAGTTTAGGTGTAACATCAGTAGCAAACAGCCAAACACATGCTGATAGAGTTTATAGAATATTAAGAATTTAAACAAATGTACACAGGAAGATTCGTCGTCTTTTTGGAGGTGATGGAAACTACTGTCGTTGGCAGGATCACTCTGATTTCGTTTTTAGCTTATGTTCAAAACAATCACGTTTAAGCCACTGAATTAGTTCTAGCTCTGTGTAACGACATCTCTCATAAAGATTTGCGTCTTTAAATAGTATTATTCTCCGAAAAACAGCTAGCCTCTTCGCTAACTTACACACAAAATACTATTGGAATGCTACTTCCGCCGCCTTACCGGAAGTTTCACCCACTTTATTTTTTACAGGAGTGCCCTCGGAAACTTGTGGATACCCTATTGCTTCAAAACAGTCCAAACCACACATCATCGCAAATAAGACAAGCTTTGTGCTCGATAAGTTCATTGGTTTTCAAAATGGCATTTTGTTCCAGTTAACTTTTGAGCAAGAGATAGTTTTCTTGCAGTGGACATTTCGGAAAAATTTGGAATGAGACAACCCTTGTTTTTTGTTTGAAACTATTTCCAGAGGCTAAGTGACATTTTTGTGCTGGATATCAAATTTAGTCTACACACAGAGTCTGGTCTGTTTTTCTTGCGGCCGCCTACATATCTACAATTCACTTCTCCGTGGTTGCAGTCCAGACCACTCGCTCCTTTTATGCCTGCTCTTATTGCTGAATATTTAAAAGTGGTTTCCTATACTTGGATCAGACATGTATAGATGTCTCATGTACAGTGTTTATTTATTAAGATACCTTGCAGATTTGAGTTCTTTCTGGTTTTGAAGTCTTCACCTCTAGTTTGATCTAGACTTGCCAAACAGGAAAGCTCTCCGTTTTCCTTCAGGGCCTCCAATCTTTCCTCACATAGTTTTGGTTTCGGGCACTGGCAGAGGTGCCAATTCCATCAATTTCCATCAGATTGTAGCCACTAATGACCTGCCACAAATATCCAACCTGTGGGCAGTTTAAATGTAACGGGAGAACAGTGTTGCATAAGACAGCTGGACGCCACCCAAGGGTCTTTATCCCCCGTACCCCACCTTCAACCAGACTGGGACTGTTATAGATTTATGCTTTGTGAGATTGCACTGACATTAGCCCAGATCTGATGCATGTTTATTTATTTTCTGTATTGTTTGTATAGACGGAGGACCCTGCAATGGAGCGGCCGTACACATTTAAAGACTTTCTCCTGCGTCCAAGAAGGTCAGTGGTTATGCAGCTTTCACAAACACAGCACAAGAACTTTAGTGTTATATTTGTAGTTACAACAGTCTGATGCATTGGTGTTGCATTTATTTACCTTATTCACAGGACTACTTTTTGCTTCGATACTGCACATTTCAAATTTGTCCATTTTTTCTTTTAGAACAGATCAAACTAACATCAGTAAATCCCCTTAATGCTTTGTGGCTATAGTTAGTCAAATATTTTGCATGGGAACACTTAATGCTATATATTTAATACACTCATTGATTACTCCACTTGAATATACACTATACAGTATGTCACCATGTGGGGTAAAAAATATATTGAGGTTCTCAAAATATTAAAATTATTTCAAACAATTATTCTGCTTAATTTCTGGTGTAATTAAGGTCTGAATAAATGCAGTTACCACTTAAAGAAAGTAAACAAAACATGTTACAATTTTGATGCCTGTACTATATTTTACTGTACTCTGATGACTGTACGTGACTCTGTGATGACATGCTTTTATGTCCTGTAGTCATAAGTCTTAGGGTGAAAGGCTACCTGAGACTGAAAATGGCCTACTTGCCAAAGAACGGCAAGCATGAGGAGGAAAGCAGCGAGATGAGGGAAGAAGCTGAGGTAAAACCAACCCATTAGCAGGAAGAATGTATATATTTTATCTCCTTTAAATGACTCCAATTCTCCTCAGCATTCATCTCAAAAAGAAATGACTTCAGGATAAAATCAGGTTTTTTTTTTCTAGCAACAAAGATATGATGACATTTTATCAGTTTTTTGGGAAATAATAATTGGTTCCGACAATCAAATTTATAATCAACTAATTTAATCAATTAAATCAACTAAAACTAATGGATATGAAATGCCAAAATAATAAACACTTACACTTTATTTTCGATCGTCACTTTAGACGTTCTACTAATTATAAGTAACTTTTCAACTACATGTCAAGAATCTCTCATTAGAGTAATAATATGTAAGGAATAATTGACGACAGGCCGTTGAATTATTAGAAAAATAATGCACACCCGAGGTGGTAATGCGGTCACGGCGACGCCGTTACACCTCGGGTGTGCATATTTTCGAATAATTCAAAGACCTGAAGTCAATTATTCCGCTTATACTACAGTTACCACACCTCAAAACATTGTTCAGATGATGCATATCAAGAGCGTGCTAAAGTTTTTGACATTAAAACGCTTCTGTATGTAGGACTAATTTCTTACTCATCTAATCCCATGCCTACGTTGCTAATTCCAAAACGTTGTTTTTGAGATAGTGACGGAGGTTTGAGCCACTGATAGCAGACTAATGTAATGATGGGGGAAACACTTACAATTCACTGAAATATTTGAAGACCGACTGTTTTCATCGACTGTAGCAGGTCTTACTAAACACTGTGTGAACACAGACTGAACGCGCGTTTGGGCATGATCAGTCAGAAGTATCATATTACATTCATAACTGGCCTTATTAGGCCTAAACTAGTCTGTACCCGGTTTTATGAAGTTATTAATGCAGTTATTAGAGAGAGAGAGAGAGAGAGAGAGAGAGAGAGAGAGAGAGAGAGACGTTGAAATGAGACAGAAAAAGCATGTGCGTCAAGATTATTATTTATTTATTGTCGTTTTAATTCATTCGTTCATTATTGTTTTCTATAATTGACAGTTAATAACCCAATAAATTAAAAACACAAAGCCCTTTTAACAAGTAAGCCTATCAATAATTATTTATTTGTTATATGATCTGGAATAATTACGAAAATCCGTGCAGCAGGACTATTAATTTACTTATATAGCCTATTCAGTTTAATTTTCTATTTAGCCTATTATAGATAGGACTATTACTTTATTTATTAAAATTAAACTGTATGTGTCAATTGATTGTGAAGTTAGACATCGAAAATTGTAGATCAAGTGCATGTAGCCGCATGTCTTCTCTTGTTATGAATTGAATCCTAACTCCGTGCAGTGATATGGAACTGTAATGCGGTTCAAACTTGAAACTACTTTAGCCGTGCGTTTCCCTGAAAATAATTGCACACCTTTAGAACGTTCTCAACCAATCAGAATCAAGCATTCAACAGCCCTGTAGTATAAATTATATTTAGACCTGTCAGTAGACAGTTAGGTTATGGTTTGGTGTTAGGCTTTGGGTTAGGAGAATAAGTTTACTTGTTCGCCAAGATACTTATAGTCAGTTGAATGTCTGTTGGGGGACCAACAAAATAAAGTGTTAGCAGATATTAAGCTGATAGTCTACTAATTCTATAATGAGTTAGTTGACATGTAGTTGAAAAGTTACTTATAGTTAGTAGAATATCTAAAGTGGACTATCGAAATAAAGTGTTACCTAAATTGATAACCAGTGTTGGTCAAGTTACTTGAAAATAGTAATTAGTTACTGATTACTGATTACTTCTCCAAGAAAGTAATCCAATTACTTTACTGATTACTTATTTTCAAAAGTAATTAGTTACTTTACTAGTTACTTTACTAAGTTACTTTTCAAAAACATGATGCACGACCTGAATACGCTAAAGCAATAGACCTTTCAGCGTTATTCTATTCTTTCTGCATATTCCATCATCTAAAATGTAATCAAATTAACCATTCTCTTTTTTTTAAACTTGTTTTATTAGTTTCAATATTTTAACTTTATGCATATTGCATCAAGCAAAAATTAGATGAAATGCAACAGTCTCAGACTAGAAGAGAATTGTTGAACATTTAAACCTATTTTCTGCACATTCCACCATATTTTAATGAAATAAAGACTGTCCTCCTTCTGTTAACTTAAATTTCTACATATTCCAGCATATAAAATAAATATATTTTGAAAAATCCTTCATTTGAATAGATGTAAAAATACAGCAATAAAATCATGAAAGTCGCTCCTGACTGTATTCCTAATTATTAACACTTACGTCTTTTAACAGTAAAGTGCAGAGAGGAGTAAAAATTATTTGTTCAAAACAGAAAATGCTGTTGCATGCCGTATTTTGGCTTCAAGTTTGTTTGTTTTTTTTCTTTCGGAGTGAAACAGTGGTTATGTCCCATCAGCAAGCATTCCTGTACCGGCTTGCTGCGTTAGTTAACCGCGTGAGACTGTCTTGTGACATGCTCGCTCAGATTTGAGGTAGAATTTTCATTTTGACATTCTCCAACGGGGGTCCAGTTTCTAGATCAGGATGCTCTCAGTAGCCTACGCAAGTCTCTCTCTCTAGCTCTCCTCGTCGTGTGCGCGCTACAGGGTTTGGACTTTGGAACACAGTCTCTCATACACGCTCGCTCTAGATTCCGGGAGATTTGAACTAATTTGCGGTATAACTATTCAATCACAAATGTGGCTCAACGGTTAGATTTATAGATAAACTCATCTTTTTTAGGCATTTGACTGACGGGATGACACTTCAGCGCGAGAAATCGTGGGTGTGTCGTGTGAGCGTGTGTGAGAGTTGGCAGCTCTGCTGCTCTCTCCGCGCGCTCTGAGTCGTCTCTCACTGATGTCGCGGTGCTCTTAAATCATTTTTATTCACGCACGACTCATGTCACGAGACAGTCTGACTAAACAAAATCACGGCTAACTAACGCAGTAACGCAGGCTGTTTACGGGTAAGTAACGGTAATCTAATTACTGTTTTTTCAACTGTAATCCCTTACTTTACTCGTTACTAGAAAAAAGTAATTGGATTACAGTAACGCGTTACTTCTAACGCGTTACTGCCCATCACTGTTGATAACAACGGCATTGCTATTACTAAAACTTGACCTTATATGAAATAGTAAATGTCAAAGCATGTAGATTTAAATTAGATGTGGAACTTTAGTGTGTAGATGTGTATAGACCATGGCACATAATAGAGAAGGCTTGAAATCTGAAAAGACGCACTTAAATATCTCCTTTCTTGCTTTCTCTCCTGCTTTTTAGTGATTTTTTTTTTTGTAGTGACTTTTTATCCTCTCATCCCCACAGACTACTTGGCATTTTCCATTTTAAAGTATGCCATTTGGCTTGAACCGGTTGACTGTCTGGCATTTCCTTCCTTTTAACTTTCTAGCTTCCTGTTCTAGACTTCTATTCCCACTGTTCAGTTTTCGGTTTGGTTTAATATTTTTCTCTCTGCTATAGTCGATATTACATTGTCAAAGCAACTGGAATACTAATCATAACTTGGTAGAACAGGATTTGGTCCCACTTTATATTAAGTGGCTTTAAGTACTATGTACTTACATAGAAGTTACTACTTTGATACATTGGATTTATTGTGTACATACATGTTTTTACATTGTACTTATATTTTGAAAATACCTGCATGTAATTACAACTGTAATTAATTGATGTAATTACATTTGTAATTACACAGTTGACCCTTCCCTTACACCTTAACCCACCCTAATACCTACCCATACCACCACACCTGACCCTAACCTTACCCATATCACACCTCAATAGCAGCAAAAGTGTTTTACAATACAACCTGAACACAATAAGTACATTGTACTTATTTTCCTATGTAAGTACATACTACTTAAAGCCACTTAATATAAAGTGGGACCCAGGATTTTAAGATGGAACAGGATTTTATTTAAATGGAACACTGACTTCAAGATGTATGACTTCCTTATTGAAATTATCTTATACATTGTCCATAGAAATATTGTCTCATGTATTGTCCCTAGATGTGTTTTTTTGTGGAAAACTTTTGGTACTAAAATCATTACTTTTGTTGAACATCTGACTCTTACTTACTCTTTTGTCACTTAACTTCTATTTCTCTGTCTCTCACTTTCTTCTCAGGGCTGGGAGGTGACCGACTCCGCAGATCCAGGTTCACAGAGACCTCAGCAGCTCCTGCCTCCACTGCCTACGGGCTGGGAAGAGAAGGTGGATAACCTGGGCCGGACCTACTACGTCAACCATAACAACCGCACCACGCAGTGGAAGAGGCCCAGTAGTGTGTATGTGACCTCTTTTGCCATTTATCAAAACACTTTAAAAGCACATGTAAAAAAACAAGCAAAAACAATGAAATACTAAAATCAATGTTTTAAAACATTTTTCTTTGTGACGTAAAACCTTACCAGACTCTAATATGTGTGGAAATTTTTTTCTCCCCGTCTGTGCTTTAGGGATGTGGTTTCAGAAACGGAAAATGATAATCAATTGCGGCAGATTAACCAGGAAGCCCACAGAGTTTTCCGCTCTCGACGGCACATTAGCGAAGACCTGGAAAATGAGCAGCTGGACATCAGGGACATAGACGACGTTAGTATTTAACCCCTGACCTCTGAGGCGATGAGTTGAGATAGATAGCATCATCATTTCTGCAAAAAACTTTTGCTTTTTTTCCCTCATTGTGGTTATAAATCATAAGAATATCAGATTTAAAAAAGAAAAATTATCTATTTAGTGTAATTTTCTTAACAAAAACAATATTATGTTAGGTTCTCATGCATATCCCTCTTTTTCCAGTCATGGGAACCTATTTCTGAGGAAGACCCAACTTTATTGACTGACGGTTTGAACCATTCTCTGTCCGGACCCTCCTCTCTGGCGATGCCCCTCTCCAGCACTCCAGAAATCTCAGATGAGATCAGCCTTAGATTGTCTCTCGCTCCAGACACAAACGGAGAAATCCCAGGACCTAGCTCTGCTGTGGTAAGAAAGAAAAATCAATCCAAAAAAATATCGGCTGTTATCTTTGTTTTAAAGGCCAGAAAGAGAATGTGTTAAAATAAATACATCTTATATCCAGTTAGTGGCCTAGTGATGTCCGAAGGGGATGTTTGTTTTTAATGACCCTACAAGTTTGATTAAACCATCAAAATATGAGGAAAATATTTCATAAATGAGGGAAGAGCAAAACACTTATGGGTTGACGATCTGAAATGAAAGTATCAAGTGCGAAGTGCAAGTAACTTTTTGAAAAAAAAATTGTATTTTTTTTTATTTAACAGTCAGACATGCATACAAACCAACATATTGCAGTAGTGAGCAATCTTGTAAATCCATAATTCCAGAAGTGGCATAAGAGCGATTGAAGTGTTTGATCTAAGTGTGTATGTGAGCGGGTGTGGGAATGTGTATTTTTGTGTATGCGTAAACAAAGTAACCATTTATTATTTATTACCATTGTCATTACCATCACCACCCCACTCCCCACTACCACCGTATTGCCAATATTGTGTTGGCCGATTTTTATTTCCATCCTTCCTCCTAACTAACAATTGCCATTGTCAATCCTGTATAAAATAAAAGATGATATAATAAGATAATATAAGATAACCTTACCCCACATCTCATCAGTCCCTATCTTTTCCTAGTTAATTTTTTTTGTGTGTCTGCGCAAGTAATTTGTGGGCGGGTCTTGTGCGCTGTTGCTATTTTACCAGCGGAATAAATGACTACATGCGCTCGACGCAAATTGGTTGTGGTTGGTCTGAAGTGGTTGGTCTGAAGTAGCTTTCATTATTCATAGGTGTGTTTTGGGCGTAACGGAAAACAAACCGATAAGAGCGTCAAGAAGTGACTTTGGGTCACACAAAAACCCACCCAAATTAGCTTCATTAAACATGCATATGATAATTTGGGTAAGGTTTATGCCTATTTTTCCCATCGTCATGGATACAAAAATGATTTCCCTCCTGTTTTAATAGTTTTCATTATAATAATGTATCATGTGCAAAAAGTAAAATGCATCTCTGTAGATGAGAGAATCATCTACTGTGTATGCGCGTTGTTCGCACTCTGTATTATGGACAAGCATGTGCGCTTAAAATAGGATCTGAATGTACGCACAACTTTTACTTTAGACCAGGTTTTTTTGGTTGGTGTCACAATTGTTTTCTGAAACTGCAAAATAGCACCAGGGAATGTTTTGCGCCAAAACACCGCCTCCTTCTTTGCGCTGACCCGCCCAGGGAGCGCCAGTTCATTCCCTAGTTTACCGGCATGCGTCTGTGGAGGGAAAAGCCTGCTTACGCGGGTGCAAAATAGGATTGATAAATGCGTTGTGTACGAAGTCATTTGCGGCGGGTGCAAGATAGAGCCCATGGTATATTAAAGGAGTCATAACCTAGTAATACCTTGGATACCCACGCTCTATTACAGTCTTTCAGGCCCTTCTAAAAAAGAAAAGTGGAAAAAAAATAAACACAGAGCTCCTCTGACCCTTATTTCTGAATGCATTATTGTCTCACGAGATCTGATGTGATATTTTGGCTGTCGTGGACGGTCATTTTAATAATGCAAATGAGGGGTGCGTTGATTGGTGGCAGGAAGGAGGGGGCTTCACACCGCACGTAACTTCAGCATATCATTCCAAAAAGACATCATGATCATGCTTTGTTTCACGTTCACACACTTCTTATAACTTACTGTGTTTACCATAGACTGTAAACAAATATGGACGTAGTGTCCGTGACGTCACCCATAGGTTTCTGAAGAGCGTTTTGAAGCCTAAAGTGGGCGGGGCCGGCCGTCGCCATCTTGGCAGTGCGTCACCTCTCGTCACTACCGGATAAATTAAAATGGGCAAAGGCAGGACGCGGGTGGAGCTTGAGATACTAATGCTATGCTACTGCCCTCACGCTTAATTGACAGCTGATTGAAAAAGTAAAGCCAATGGTTAAAGTTCATGTTTTATGATTAATCTCACAAGACAAGTCATAACACAGATCACACACATTTCTCACAACATTCAAGCAGTCAACTATGTGCATCGTGATGCATTATTATCCTGCTAGTTAAAAATGTATTAGTTACTTACAAAATTGCTCTAAGCTTGTGCATGTAACAGTGATTCAAGGCCAGCACACATCAGTCGGCATCTCAAGTCAAGTTCGTAAAGAGCTTTAATTCAGTCCATTTTACTGATTTTGGCCGCCTCTAGTTCTCTCAGATGGGTCAAACCAAAGATATTACCTCAGAACTTCAAGTAAATGAACTAGAAATCCACGCTCATTCAAGGGTGAGCATCTCCATAGGACGGAGAGAATGCACTGAAATCATCATCCATTAGTGCATGTGAGGGAAACAGCTGGAAACACAGCGCTGGTTGTTCTCTCCATACTTGACAACGACGGAATGCGACGGCGTGTGCGGGCGAAGGTATAGACCTTATTCAGAGCAGCGCCATGACAGGTATGAAAGTGAGGCTGTGAGGGATAGACTTACCGTTTTTCCAATGGCATCCGCTGTAAAAAGCTGAATAAAGCTCCTAGATTACTTACAATTTTCCACAACTTACATTGTCGGGAGTTTTTTGTCAACTGACGTTTCTTAGAAAGATATTTTTCCAGTATTTTATGAACAGAACAATCCGAAAACACATTAAATAACAGTACAGCCCATTGAACAGATGCATGTCTATCCCTCACAGCCTCGCTTTCATTCTCATTAAAAATCAAAGATGGCGACTGCCAGTGAATAAGGCGTATAATACATGTATTACATTGTATGAAATAATCCGGAAAAAGCACAAACACAGCTGAGGGTGATAACGTTAACAGACCGCAGACTGAAAGCTTGCAGTGAAAGCAGCGGCACCTGTCACTCAAGTGGCCACGCCCTTAATTATGCAGAACTTTAAGGCCTAAATATTAGGGGTGTAACGGTTTCACAAAATTGTGTCAAAATACACTTGTGCACGGTTCGATACGTTTCAAATACAGCAAAAAGATTCGATTTAATTTTTTTATTATATTTTTATTAAAACTAACATCATAAAGTATGATATTTTTTAACTTTGAGCAATGATGGAGCTATAGCCTACTTGACTTTTCATAGGAGCTTATAAAACAAAACAGCTCCTTGGACAAAATGAAATGTATATATTGTAGTAGTTATAAACAAAGGTTTATTTTAATTTAGATTAACATTTGAGGGCAGCAATTGTATTGATAATTTAAAAATACAACAGACGTGATGTTACTTGAAAGCATTATAGCCTACTATTCCTACCAAACTTACAGATAGTAGTGTTATACAGTAAATCCATGGTGATGTTGCTGATCTGTGGACACTGGATAGTTCATTCATGGCACAATGTTTATTCTTCCTGGTTTCCACGTCAGCGCTGTTTGATCCGTTAATAACGGAGAAATGTGAATGTTTCTCACTAGATCTCGCAGCGATATCATTACTTCAGTGGCGAATCCAAATGTTTTCTGGATTTGGCTGTGTAGTAACAGTGCTGATGATGAAGATCGGCTCGTGCTGCATTCAGTGCATTGGTCCAAACTGATAAACGGTTCAAACATCAAACAAACAACCACACAATAACGAGTAGCTCAATTTCGTTCCGCTTACATTATATTTGCCATTTGATGTTGGGAATTGTTGTGGTCACGCCCAACGTCTCTTACTCTTACATTATGAGCAGTGCTTGACGCGCGGCGCCTACATTTGAATAACGAAATGTTGGTTCGGCAGTCAAAAATGCGTACGAAACTCGAACCGAAAGCCTCGTACCGAACGGTTCAATACAAATACGCGTATTCGTTACACCCCTACTAAATATAATTTAAACAGATGAGATGTAAAAAAATTCACCCCGTGTCAGTGAAGGGAAAAATGAAGCTCTATAGACCAAAGCCACTTTTCGCTCCAGGCTTGTAAACATGTTTTTTTCCTGCTGTAAAGTTGGGCATTTTGACATGAGGAGATAGACAGATTTGACTCGCTCTTGCAGCCTGCCTCAAGTGGTCACTCGATAAATTGCAGTTTAATTCACTTCCGTGTTGGCTTCAAGAAAGAGACGAGGAGGTTGCCGCTTGGTGTTTACACTCAGCTCTTACGGTGATTTTCTGAAGTAAAACTCAACAGCTTCATCTTTTGTGTGATGTACAATAAACTTTATTAAACTCATCATCAGTATATGTTTGATCATCATTCGGACCTGGTCCAAACAGCAGACTTGTAGGCTATTCATAAATAATGGATACACACAAGCAGATGACAAATACGTTATAATAACTGTAATTAAACTACTAAACTATACCTGTTCCATCTCTATACAGCACTCTGACTCTGTAGACATTATTGTCCGAACTTCGAAATGAACGTTGTAAATGATTCCTGTGTAAAATGTTTAGCGCAGCGAGCCTGGTTGTTTGGTCCGTCTTTGGTAGAGAAAACACATTTGAATGTCATTCTGGCAGTCAACCACAGAGCAAGCACACGTGTGCACTACATTTCTGCATCTTTCTTGACTGAATATGAGGGGAGAGGGACAGCGCGGGCTTGGGCATATGTCCATACATGGTATCTCCTGCCCCGTCTTGACGTCAAGCCGGGGAGAAATTAAAATCTCCGTATTTGAGTGCGCATGGACTAGTTTACGACCCCTGGGGTAAACAAACGCTTCACTTTTGAATATCTGCTTCCCGGCCAATATATTATCGTTAGGCAATCATAACATACATTGATTCTCGATGGAAAAGTGAAAAGTGGTTATGACTCCTTTAAGCTTAGAAAAACAAAAAGCTTACAGAAAAAATCCTACATTGATTATTACATATTTTGTTGTCACTTTCGTTTTTTTTTTTGCACAATTTCTTTGTATGACAGCTTGGCCAAAATATGATGCCCGCACGATTTGCCATGTTTCATAACATTACCACAAACAAAACAATTGACTCCGAGCACAACTGGCATGTTTTTTGTCTACTTCAGGGTGTTGCATTTGAAATTCTTGAAATTGTGTTATTAATGATGTCAGAAATAATAGCTGACTCTGAAGCATATCCACACATGTGTGCCTCTGTACACTCATGCTGAATCACTCGGTGAATCATTGTGGAGGCAGCGCAGGGGGCTTCTGTGAACAGGAGACACTCAGTTTGGAAAAATCTCTTACTATGGCTTTTTTGTTAAATTATTTGCTCTGGTTTGTCTATTTTTGGTTCTCTTTTGGACTATGATTATGGTTTTCACAATAAAATTGCATAATATATTGTCCATTAGTTAAGACAATGTAGTCTATGTCCACTCCAGACTGATCTGTGCATAATTAATTGTTACACAGAGCTGAAGATGCTACAGACAGTTATTTTTAACTGAAAGTTAGACTAAATGTTTACTATAAGAACATGGAAGGGGTCAAGGGAAGTTGAAATGGAACATTTTCCCTCTGCTGATGCCTATCATGACATCTGCCACAGTGCTGAATTCATCAAGCATATCAGATACATAAGCGCCAGCCCAGAGGCATTACTGTATTTATACAGTCATGCATATGATGTGTCTAAAATCGTTCACTCATTTACCATTTAAATACGTTATTGAATGGCGCATATGAGCGAACACTACTTAACTCTATGTATGAATTTGCATTACCTGGAAGCACTATTTTAAATTAATTGTATATAATTTAGCTTTAGCTTATATTATATATATATTATAAGCTAAAGCTTATATTTACTTATATTATTATATATTATTTATATATATTTATAAATAAATAAATATATATTTATATATATATATATATATATATATATATATATATATATATATATATATATATATATATATATATATATATATATATATATATATATATATATATATATATATATACATACATACATATACATACATACATACATACATATATATATACTATATATATATATATATATATATATATATATATATATATATATATATATATATATATATTTGTATATATATATATTTTTTTTTTAAGAATAAATGTATGTATTTGTACTGTAAATATGAACTTACTTAAATAAAATGTAAATATTTTTTTTTTTTTTTCTGTTCAAATTCAAGTGAGATATGCCAAAATATTAGATTTTTGCTGGCTGTTTGAATTTAGGGCCTGTACCATTACTGGCCACTCAGATAGATATTAGATATTTATGTCTTTTATTTATTTTATAACCGTGTCTTAATGCCTTTTTATCTCTTTCTCACGCCAGCAGTCATCTTTCCTCTCGGCTACACTCCCTCTAGTATGACTGATGGAGTCAGTGATCAAACTCAACCTCCCACACCAACGAGTACACCTACTTTTCTCCTCCTGCACCTCTCTGTCTTACTTCATGTGGTGATTTTTTTAAATTTTTTTTTACTCACAGTACATGTACTATCTTTTACTCTTTTGGCTGCAAATCCTGTTGTCTCTAATGAACATCTTGGCTAGCTTTGGGAAAGACAATAATGTGACAGTTGGAATATTTGATAACACTTGAAAATGCTTTGAAGTAAACATGAAGTGAAAATTAAAATCAGCCCTATTTACTTCATTAATACACATTCCTGTCTTAAATTTGGTCTCAAAGAGGAAAAAAAAGTTTGTCTTTGTAATTTTTTATTAAAAAATAAATAAAATAGGCTCTCAAACAACTCTACTTTTTAAAGATGACATCATCACTTTTCATGATCTTGTCAATCCCACATGGAAATGAATCATTTCCCAACCTACAGTTGTGAATAAGTTGAGAATAATACTGTTGACTTAAATAAACTTTGGAGACATGACATTCCTGACACATTAAGCCTTGGTGCTTGGAAGGTCAAGTCCGACTGGGAGGATTTCCTGACAATGTTCTCTTACTAATATTATCTCTTTATACTATATCTGTTGAATAAAATAACACACATTTTCTCATTACATAATGCTTGACAGATTGTTAAAGCACAATCACAGGTACCGATAGTTAGAAATATCTTGAAACCTTGATTCATATATTTAAACATGTTATTATATATACACTAACGGTCAAAAGTTTAAGATCGGTTTAAAATTTTTTTATGTTTTTAAAAGAAGTCTCTTCTGCTCACCAAGGCTGCAATTTTTTAATACAAAATACACAAAAAACACAGTAATATTGTGAAATAATTATGACAATTTAAAATGACTTTTTTATGTTAATATATATTAAGATGCAATTTATTCCTCTGAAAAAAGCTGAATTTTCAGCATCATTATCTCCAGTCTTCAGTGTCACATGATCCTTCACAAATCACTCTAATATGATGATTTTATGCTCCAAAAACATGTATGATTATTATCCATGTTAAAAACAGTTTTTTTTTTACATTTTTATTTCAGGATTCTTTGATGAATAGAAAGTTCAAAGAACAGCATTTATTTAATTAGAATCTTTTCTAACATTATAAATGTCTTTACTGTAACTTTAGATCAATGTAACTCATCCTTGATGAATAGAAGTATTGATTTCTTATTTATTTCCCCCCAAAATAAAATACAAATTCTTACTGACCGCAAACTTTTTAAAGGGTAGTGTTTAATGTAACAAAAGCTTTCCATTTCAGATAAAATCTGTTCTTTTGAACTTTCTATTCATCAAAAAATGTTGTAAAAACTGTTTTCAACATGGATAATAATCATACATGTTTTTGGAGCATAAAATCATCATATTAGAGTGATTTGTGAAGGATCATGTGACACTGAAGACTGGAGTAATGATGCTGAAACTTCAGCTTTTTTTCAGAGGAATAAATTACATTTTAATATATATTAACATAAAAAAGTCATTTTAAATTGTCATAATATTTCACAATATTACTTTGTTTTTTGTGTATTTTTTATCAAAAAATTGCAGCCTTGGTGAGCAGAAGAGACTTCTTTAAAAACATAAAAAATGTTACCGACCCTAAACTTTTGACCCGGTAGTATGTATATGTGTATATATATGTATATATATATATATATATATATATATATATATATATATATATATATATATATATATATATATATATATATATATATATATATATATGTATATATATATATATATATATATATATATGTGGATGATGGATAGATAAATATTGCTTAACATCACTGAGATATGAATAATGTAAGTGACAAAATAGTCAACGTTATATAAAATGTCACCTGATGTTCACTCAGGAACGCATCACCTGTGTTTTTGTGTGCGTAATCTGCATATGTTGAAGGATATGGAGTGACTTATAGGGTATCATTAAGCTCCTAGGATTGATTTATTAAAGCTATAGTGGTGATTATGATGTCATAGGATGAGTTAACGTGTTTCCACTGTGATAATGTGACTGTGGGAGTTATTTTAATGGAACAGTTGACAGTGCAGCTTTCTCAGTCATTTTAGGAAAAAAAAGTGCAACGTTCTATTAAAGAGTTGTAATCAATTGTCATTGCACTGAGGCATTTCCATTTACACATCGGTTTATTGATGGACATACACTCGTTAATGCTGATGTGAGAGGAATTGCACAGCTAAAACATCTCATAATGTTCCACAAACTAAGTAAAATCTTGCCACTGTGGAAAGTCCTGCTCAAGTCCTTGGGATTGAGTTAAGGGTTTATTGACCCGTTCTTCCAATGTTTCATCATTTTCTCGGGCTTAAATTGATGTGGTAAAATGTTACTGTGCTTACAGTGTGTACAGTCATTGAGAATTTAGGAAGCCTCTGGAGCTGAAATTCAGATGGCCGTTTCTTTTCTGACCAATCACAACACAGACTGGGCCGTCTGACCAATCAGAGCAGAGTTTGCTTTTGGAAAGGAGGGGTTTAGAGAGACCAAATCTTCGAACAAACCATCTCAGACTCTTTGAGAAATGAGGTGATGATGAGAAAATGAAAGGATTTTGAATGAAAGCTGTTAGATGGATGGATGCACAAGAAAAACAGTGTGCTGTCTTTTTAAATGATCCGCCAAATGCTGTTTTACAGCAGATAAGCCACATATGGTCAAATAAAATTACCCATGTGGATGAGGTCACTGTGTGAACTGCTCCCGTTTACATGAGACAGGAAACAGACACAGACACTGGATGTTACACTGGAAGTCCACCACATCTTTGAAGTACTTCATTTAAAAGGCACAATTCCCAGCCTTGAGACTTGTGTATTTATTTTCTGAAAATTTCCTGCCGGCTGGTTTCACGTGACTCAGTCTAACGGCCCCATCGGTTAAGAAGTTGGGTTAGCCTCTCAAGTGTTTTGGTGTCTATTTCATTATTGTATCATGGCATTTAGACCAGTGCATGCTGGGAATTTCCAAGATAAGATCTGGCAGCTTGCGCAGTAACCTTGTGCTACAGATTAAGATCAGATATCGAACCTTATAAAGGCATAAAGCAAATGTGATGCACACTCACTTTGGATTTACTTCTAAGCTTTGTATGATGTAGTTGTTTGTAGAGCTGTATTTATATGAATACTAGATGTACTGACAAGGTGTTCAGAACCATATCAACACTCGACTATTGTCATTATTTACTCATCCTCATGTCGTTCCAAACCTGCTGGAGTTTCTATGTTACAATGGAGCACAAAATGAGATGTTTTAATGAATGTTTGTTCTGCTCTTTTTCATACAACGAAATATCAGTTAACCTCTAAATATATATATATAAATATATATATATATATATATATATATATATATATATATATATATATATATATATATATATATATATATATATATATATATATATATATATATATATATATATATATATATATATATATATATATATATATATATATATATATATATTATGTACCATAAAAGTAGCAAAAGTAGCTTTTATGTACCATAAAAAGTAGCTGAATTTATTTAGTAAAAAAATACTTTCTATTTTAATATATTTTTTGGTGCTCAAGAAACATTTTTTTAATGAATGCTGAAAACAGTTGTGCCTAATATTTTTGTAGAAACTGTAATACGATTTTTTTTCCTGTAATTTTCGATGATTAAGTCAAAAGGAAAGTATTTGTTTTAAATAGAACATTTTTATAGACATACATTTTTCTTTGCTGTTGCTTTTGATCAATTTAAAAGGATAGTTCACCCAAAAATGAAAATTAAGTCATTAATTACTCTCCCCAATGCTTTACCAACCCCGTAAGACCTTTGTTCATCTTCGGAACACAAATGAATATATTTTTGATTAAATTTGAGTTAAAGGTTTGATTACATTTATATTTTTGATTCATTTTTGAATATATTTTTGATTAAATTTGAGTTAAAGTTTTGATTAAATTTATATTTTTGATTCATTTTTGGGTGAACTATCCCTTTAAACTTTCTTGCTGAATAAAAAAGAAAACTATTCATTTCATTTATTTTTTGTTACTTCCTGACCCCAAACTTTTGAACAGTCGTATGGTTTTTAGATTTGTAATATAGTCAGTGTTTACTGCTTTGACGATGTCCCTTTTGCCCTTTACAATATCTTTTGTTTCTCCGAAAGAAAAAAGTCATACGGGTTTAAAATGACATGAGGATGAGTAAATGATTGAAGTTCCTTGAATTGTTATATCTGATACTCTGATTTACTTGTGAATTACTCTTACTTCGTGTTGTCCAAGTTTTTTTGCAAGGTATCTCCTAGTGCCTGGTTTTATTCTAAAGAGCAGTCTTAAAAGTACAAACTGTCCTGAATAGTTTGAATATAAAGTAGTCACATTAATCTTTTACCTCCACACTTCAACAGCTTTCTTGAACTTTGAACTTTGAAGTAACATATCCTTTACACTGGAGAAAAAACGCTTTTCCTCATCCGCCTGAATCCGCTTTCAAATAGATGAATTTTCCGTGTTCTCTCTGCGTCGCATCCACTTTGTTCTGACAAGAGGCCGGTTGGTTGATGGCCCGGTTGTCTCTGACTGTGATGTGCTTCTCAGCTGCAGATGAGGGATTTCGCTATAGTCACAGCAAATCTGTATGGTATCAGCGTGGGTGAGAGCTGGCATTTCCCCACACTTCCCTGTCCCTGTGTGCAAGGAGGCTGACATTTCACACCAGTGCAAATGTTCAATCATTACTTGAAAGGATGGCTAATAGCAGGGCCTGAAATTAACACCCGACCACCTGCCAAATGCGGGTGAATTTTGCTATTGGCGGGTAACACTGTCAATCTACCTGCCACATTGGCAGGTAGCCAATGAGAATTGAGAGATTCATTAGGATTTTTACATTTCAACAAAGTCCACCATTGCTTTGGACTTTAGCTAAAATGTGGCAGCACATTACTGGGGTAAAGAGGCCAGCTGAAACAAACAACCAACAAAAAGATGAGGATGAGAAAAAAAAGTAAAAGAAGACATTTTAATACAAAGTGAACAATTGGCGGCAATGGCAAGGTTCGTGAGCGGCTGATTTATGACAGTTTATGACGTTCATGCGATCAGAAAGAAGATGAGGCCCTTTTCTGACTGGATGTGCGAGTAATAAACTGTTGGTGAGATGGGATGAGATAATGTAACGCTGACGTAGGCTACAGTCTCATGACAGTTGCACAGATGTGTGTGCGTGTGGAACTTTGGATGTTGGGAGTTGGGAACCGGTGAGAAAATGTCCGGTACCCGGTAAGCTTTACCAGTAATAACAATATTAATTTAAGTAACTTCATAGTTAACAGTTCCTGAACACTGTAACTAAAAGCTGTTAATACCTGTCTATGTGACTAAATCAGCCATCAACACAGCCGCGTGTGATTTGTTTACATACGAGCTGCGGTAGGTCTATCTGTTGAGTATAGACTATAGCATATAGCCTATATATGGTATGTGTGTCAAAATCAATGAATAAAAAGATTTTTTAAAATGTATATTCTTAGAGTTTTTATTACTTGACAGCACTTAAATGTGTATTCTTAAAAGTTAATGAACAATATTGTGAAATTCTCGTTTTTTTCATATGAGGCAAAAAAAAATGGCTGGTGAAAAGTCTCTGTGGCAGGTGAATTTTTAAATCTACCTGCCACAGTGGCCGGTGGCCAAAAAAGTTAACTTCAGGCCCTGCTAATAGGATTGCCCTGTTTGAGACAAGTGTCTTTTATTACATTCATATAAAAGTAGATGGAGAGCATTTCATTTTCTGAAGTTAAACCTTTTAGCATTTGAAATGTAAACTCTGTGTGCCAGTCAGATGTTAGTCCAGGTGGTGTTTCCTCAGTGTTTTTAAAGTTGGTGAGTCAGTAGGTAAGTGTGAGTCAGTTTGAAATGCTTATAATTATCATTTATTTAAGTTTCATTGTTAATGTGTGGAGTTCCCTTACAATTATATGAGTCATTGTTAAAGGAGAACTCCAGTCAATTTTAACATTGAGTTAATTTTTTTGTACATTTGGAGTGCTGTCAGTACAGACAAAAACGACAAAAACCGGTATGGCCTACACGGTGTTATCGTCTTTTTAAAATTCGCACCCTGTTGACTTCAATGGGGCATGTTCTAAACCTGCTTTTAGCCTCTTAACATCCTTGATTTGTCATTACGAGTGCACAGCCATGTGAGTGGTGTTATTAAGAGTGACCACGGTCAATCTGACTGCAGTAGATGTGAAAGATATGAATAAAAATTATGTTAATTCAGCCAGCTCACATACCTCTATTTGCTTCCTGTTTTCGGTCGAAGCCCACAGTAGTCGATTCGTCAAGTGCACGGGTGCTGATCATCATTTCAAACCTCCTCCATGTGTTCAACATCTGATTCGGATGAACTATCCATTTGAGCTGATATTCTTAGAACACCACACAGTGGTGGTTTTGAGATGATAGTAACCAATGATCGCGCGTGAACTCGACAATCGACTACTGTGGGCTTCGACTGAAAACAGGAAGCAAATAGAGGTATGTGAGCTGGCTGAATTAACATCAGTTTTATTCATATCTTTCACATCTACTGCAGTCAGATTGACCGTGGTCACTCTTAATAACACCACTCACATGGCTGTGCACTCGTAATGACAAATCAAGGATGATAAGAGGCTAAAAGCAGGTTTAGGACATGCCCCATTGAAGTCAACAGAGTGCGAATTTTAAAAAGACGAAAACACGGTGTAGGCAACACTGATTTTTGTCGTTTTTGTCTGTACTGACAGCACTCCAAATGTACAAAAAAATTAGCTAAATGTTCAAATTGACAGGAGTTCTCCTTTAAAGGGATAGTTCGGCCAAAAATGATATTTAAACCATGCATTACTCGCCCTTAAGCCGTTCGAGATGCATATGTCAATCTTGTTTCAGACCAACACATTTTCAGTTATTTTAGAAAATGTCTTAGACCCTTCAGTGGATATAATGTGAAGAAATGGGGTCCAGCTCCTTCAAGTCCCAAAAATGAGCATAAATCCTTCACAAAAGTCATCCATCCGGCTCTCAGGGGCTGATAAACGAAGGCCTTCTGAGGGTAATCCGTCGAACGTTTCCTACGCTGACGTCCTACCTCGTGACTTCCATCACCCGTGAACGATACGGCGACTCGTTGCCAGAAGTCAGATATTTTCATTTATAAAGTTTTAAATATGTATATTTTTACAGACAATACCGCACGGATTACCCTCAGAAGGCCTTCGTATTTTTGGGACTCTGAAGGAGCTGGACCCCATTTCTTCACATTATATCCACTGAAAGGTCTAAGACATTTTCTAAAATAACTGAAAATGTGTTCGTCTGAAACAATATTGACATATGCATCTCTGAACTGCTTGAGGGTGAGTAATGCATGGTTTAAATATCATTTTTGGCCGAACTATTCCTTTAATGTGTGGAGTTCCCTTACAATTATATGAATTAATAAAAGGAATGGTTCATGCAAAATAAAATTGCTCTCATGAGTTACTGTCATTTTAAGACAAAAACAAAAATGTTGAAACTGTAATCATCTCTCAATTGCAAATTATGCTTTTTTTCTCTCCACAAATAAGCACCTGGGTATTTCATGCACTCTCTTATCATTCTTTAAATGAATCAAAATCTCAATGTTTTCTCAAATCTAATCATTCAACCGTGATTTCTTATTAAATCCATCTAATCACATCCCGTTTGCCATTCCACTTTTTGGGGGTTTCTGTATCTTTGCGTCACACTGCAGGGCACCTCTCACAAAATCACCCCCTTCAGCTGTCAAAAATTTTTACCTAAAATAACCAAAACCACCCTGAAATCACACCCCCTCCCCTTCTCACCGTTACACTTTCTGGCTGACCCTGTCCTTCCATTTGCCCTCATTTCCCCTCTCCCACTGGCCCATAACTGGGCAGTTGCCCGCCCCATCTAAAAGCAGCTGTTATTGTCCAGCAGAGCTCCCAGACCCGACGAACAAGAGCACAAACGGTCACAGGCGTTGAGGACACCATGGTAATGTCCACATGTTGTACATTTGTGTTCTCCTGTGTTCTTGGTCTTCCCTTATATTAACATATTTAAACATATTTTATATATTTTTGTATTTTGTTTATTTTGAGGTGATTATATTTATTATTACTTACATTCATTTAATTTATATTTATGTTAATTTAATTTAAGCAATTGTTTTTATTTTATTATAGGAGCTCTATTTTAAAAATCTCATTTCACAAATATTTTTTCTTTTTTGTTTCATACCAGTTTTTTTTAGCATGTGTATGGCCATAAAATTAGATATTGCAAGGGTTTGCTTTAAACCTCGACTTGTCCATCTTCACCCTAAATGTAAAGTCACCCAGACATTTCAAAATGGGACTTTTACTTTGTAAAAATCATGTCACCTAGAGTGGAGTGTTTTTAGTATGTTGTGTTGCTTAGGTGTTCTTGTGAGTGTGTTTATATCTACATTTGTGTCTGTGAAAAAATGTGTTAGTACTTTGGAAATATTCCCACACTCATCATATTAAATGTCATATCAGTTCACAAGGCTTTTCATACAAATATGACTCTGATATCACCATCAGTCCAGTTGCAATGAATGAATCTAAATAGATTTCAATCTCTGCCATTTTTTTTCCTGTTCTCTTGGCTTCTGAATATACAAACTCACTTGTTCTTTTGTTCTTTCACTTTGTTCAGTCTCCATCGGCCTCCTATGCCCTGACCACACCAGGCCTTCCGCCAGGCTGGGAGGAACGCAAGGACCCCAAAGGGCGAATGTACTACGTCAACCATAACAACCGTAGCACCACATGGACACGGCCCATTCTGCAGGTACGGAATCTAGCGTAGCCTAGCTAAAGCTAGCGGAGGTCTATTCTTCATCAGGTGTATTTCAGTATCCACTGTCCAATTTGAGTGACTTTTACACGTTCTTCTTTATGACCCATCTTTGTTTTACTGCATCAACCTCATTTTTTATTGTACAGCCTTTATCATGTTAGTGTGTACTCATCCCTTCACAATGTCTGGATGTTGTTTGTTCTGGCAAGCATTGTGTGTTCCCTTGATCTATTTATTACTGCTCTGGTCCCTCTTGATCTATCATCTTATCGTCCTCTTCCTTGTCCTAGATAAACTAATTCTTCATCCTTTGTAGGATGCTCTCCATTTCTTTCTTTTTTTTTTAACAGAACAGGTAAAATGGTTTATTTAAAGAGGACCTATTATGCCCTTGTCTTGATTTTGTTTTTGTGGTCTGCTTGAATAGAATTTAATGCTTGAATGTTTCATACACATTATTTTCCACATGTTTTACATTGATGCAGCACCTCTTTTCACAGTCTGAAAGTAACACTCTGTTTAGGTCCTGTCTCTATGGACCCCTCTTTCCAAAAAGATCTGATTGGTCAGCTTACGAACGTCTTGTGATTGTCAACCGTTTCGGAAATTACCATAACCACAAGTTTCAACACACTACTAATGGAACTTAACCTAATCCCTTTTATTTTGCATATGTCTTAAGGCCTGTTCACACTAAGCACGATAACTATAAAGATAACGATAAAGATAACTATATATTCGTCCACACCAACAACCGATAATGTTCTTTTTATTCTGAGCACGCACGCGCGCTGCGGTTTCAGAGTAGCGCACGCGCACAAATGACCTGCTGTTGCTGCTTTACGTTACAAACAAATATCAAAAGGAAAAACAGGCGCTTTTTGTTTTGGGTACACGATCAGTATCCTTAAAAGACAAGAGGTGTTGGGAGCGCATCTAAACAGTGAATCTAGCATGTCTAGTGTAATATCTGGATTTAGCTGACGAATTCAATGATGGGATAAAAACATCACCTAGTACTTCAGCAATGTTGTCAACTAGCGCTGGATAGCCTGAACGTTACCTGAGGTAATTTTGTAACACTATGCTAAACTGCATAATCTCATTGTGAATAGCCTACTTCTCAGCATTTATTCCCAGGATTCTTTCCATATATCCATCTTTTCTAATCGTATCATTGAAAAGTGGGTTTGACTTGTCAAACAGTGGAGGATTTATTTTTTTTTTACCTGATGATTAACTTCTCTGCAATGTCATCTGCCATTTTAAATGCACGATTCTGATTGGTTGTCAGTGTTTTATCGTTGGACTGCTGGAAAAAAAATAGTTCTGAAAGTGATCCTAACGATATCGTCCGTTATATCTTTATCGTTATAGCTGTGGTGTGAACTGGCTTTGGATCTTTGCAGACGTTTTTCATGCTCAAAAAGCAACATTACACACTATAGAAACTTTAAAATGTAAAAAAAGCATATTATACTGCTCTATCTTTTCACTTCCTTAAAGGGATACATCATTTTACAATCTCCCAGAGTTAAACAGCTAAGTTTCACCGCTTTTCAATTCATTCAGCTCGATTTTGTGATATTTAGAAGAATATCAGTAATCAGACAGTTTCTGGTCTCATTGACTTCCATAGTATATTTCTTCCTACTATGGAAGTCAAAGAGACCAGAAACTGTCTGGTTACTGATATTCTTCTAAATATCAGAAATTCGACTGAATGGATTCGAAGACTGTGAAACTTAACTGTTAAACTCTGGGGAGTTTAATCATTTTTCATTGATAATTTATTAGCCTTAGTTTCCTATTATATTATTTTAGAACTTGCTCTACATTCTGGATGTTAGTAAACCTTGAATGCACTCTAGTTAGGCTCATTCACCCGTATACTGGACCTTGTGGTGCTAGCAAGCTAACCCTTCTCTTTGCCCAACAGCACACTGAAGATGGAGCCAGTACCTCAGCTGCGGCAGCAGGGGGCGCTACAGCAGCCACACCCCCCGCTTCCACCCCTTCCTCCTCCAGCAACCATCTTATCGAACCACAAGTGCGCAGACCCCGTAGCCTCAGTTCCCCCACTGTCACTCTCTCTTCCCCAATAGAGGTGAGAACATCCGTCAATCCCTCTGTTCCACCCCTCACTTCCTTCTCACTTTCCCCTCCTCCAAGCTTTAGTCTATTTAGCATATGTTTAGTTCATCTTCTCAAACATTCTTGGCTGTTCTTAACCAATGTTTTTAGACAAAGTTTCTGTCAAGTGTTAAGGCCATTGCATACTGAGTACGAAATTTTCATATGCATTTTTCGTGTCCGTCAGCCTAAAAATTCGTCACGCACAGAAACCTTGCACACTGAGTCCGATGCGTATTTATTAAACCTTTGCGGGAAAAAATGCAAAAATACAAAATTAATTCGTCAGGCAGTGAGGATGATTTTGTTGCCCTCTCTCTTATATTGAAAAGAGAAGAAAGAGAAAATATTGCCTTTGCGTCCATCCAATCCTGAAATTGCACCGAGAGGAAGCACCTCCTTATCAAGGAATTGCGATTCAAAATTTACTTCAGAATGTCAGTGGAAAAGTTTGATGCTGGAGCCACATTTTAAAAACAAGATCACCAATTTCCGTGAACCAATCGATTCTGAACAGAGACTGGCAGTATGTCTAAGGTATGGAGACGCACACACACGCGCGGCACGGTGGAAGCGCTGGGCAGACAGAACAGCTGAATATAGGCTGTTATATATTGTACCCAAATAATACATTAGTTATCGAATTGGCTGCTCAATCACACCTTTTAATTGGATCCGAAATTTCAATCTAATTGAAAGGGAGGTTATTCCTTTCATAATCCTATCGAGAGAAGAGAACATAAACACTTGATCGAATTGAAAACCGAAACTGAAAGCACTGCGCATATGTGCAAAGATGTGCGGAACGAAGCTCCAGTCGGCCCTGAGCTGTCAAAAAACCTCTCAAATGCCTCTCAAATTTCGGAGGTGGTGTGCAAGCGTGATTGACATAATGTGAGGTTGAATTTTTTTATCGTGTCGAAAATGTCTGATGCGAATTTCGGACTCTGTGTGCAATGGCCTTTACACAAACTTTTGGTAAGATTTTTAAATGTTTTTGAAAGAAGTCTCTTCTGCTGACCAAGGCTACATTTGTTTGATCAAACATACAGTAAAACAGTAATATTGTGAAATATTATTACAATTTAAAATAGCTATTTTCTATAAGGTAAAGTAATCCCATTTTGGCAAAGTTTAATTTTCTGTATCTTTACTCCAGTCTTTAGTGTCACATGATCCTTCAGAAATCATTCTAATATACTTATTTGGTGCTTAAGAAACATTTATTATTATCAAAGTTGTAAACAGCTGTGATTGCTGAATATGTTTGTGGAAAACATAATGCTTTTTTCAGGATTCTTTGAATAGAAAGTTCAAAAGTATAGTAATAATAAAAAAACAAATTAAACATTACACGTTGCTTCTGTCCCTTTTGATTAAATTTGAGACATCCTTGCTGAATACAAAATATAATTTTTTTTCCACAAGCACTAATTTATCATTAAACATTTCTCATTTTATTTTTTGACATTTGTACTTGCCATATTTTGCTTTGCTTTTACTTGCAAATTAGCGTCAAACTGTGCAGGTCATTGTGTCTTTTGTTTCCTGCACATTGTAATTTTGCCCGTCATTTTTTCACTTTGATGGCTTAATGTGAGGAATGTTTATTATACGTGTTGGCATGGAGTTCTGAAGAAAAAAAAAGATTCCTTCTAGATAAACTTCTGAGGTAAAAGTTGTTTATTCAAAGCTCAAGCTCTCGACAGATCTTTTCTTGTGTTTGTGCATCTTTGATTTAAAGGGGTCATGAACTGGCTTTTTAAATGTTTTTGTTTTGTTGTCTGAGGTCAACTTATGACGTTTCATAAGTTACGACGTTACATTCAAAAAACATAAAAATGAATAAGTTATGGGCTATTTTCTTCCCTAGTTTTCAGCCTACTTGAAAAATGCTCGGATTTTATGGGCGTATCGCATTGAAGACTAGGAAGTAAACGCCCACTGCTGTGAGTGGATAACAGTTTTGCATATTATAATGAGCTTCAACTCTGTCGTTGGTTTCGGTGGGTACACGTGGGGGTTTTGTTTTGAAAACCACTGTTGTAAAATGGCAACCAGAATGATTCGCCCATACATGTTTGACCCAGAGTCCGATACCGAATCGCAGGATAATGAACCAACAGCACCTCGAAATACAACGGATACTTGTAGACATATACACATAATTATTAGATATCAAACGATCTGTAACAATGCAATGCTAGCCGAGTAGATTATTATTTCTAATACATGTTCCCATACATGTTCAACCCAGAGTCCGTGTGTTGCACAATTCCTGTAAGATCCAATATAGACGGCACATCATCGTTCTTTTCTCTTAATCGGTCTGCAAATCCAGCCTCGAATTGTTGACAAAACAATCCTCTGTGAAATGAAGCGAACATACGGATAATGTTTTACACTCATCTGCTGGAACGTCATTAAAAAAAATTTTAACCAGGCATTCCTAATATTGGAATCCAGAGGAAGCTTATGCAGCGACTGTCTTCTTCACAGCCAGGCACGACACAACATTTTGTCAACGGAATGTTTATTGCTGGTAGCTCGCTCTGGTTTGTCATCACGAGTAGTGTTGTCACGGTACCAAAATTTCAGTATTCGGTACCGATGCCAGTGAAAATCCACGGTTCTCGGTACCAGTTTCAGTACCAAACCAAAGTTTAATTTAGACTCAATTTAAAGAAAAAATCCATGGTTCTCTTTACCAAAGCAAAACACAAAAACATGCCAGTTGAACAACACACTATTTTTATTAATAAAAGTAAACAATGCCATTCTTTATGCTAAGTTTTTCTACAAGTAATAAATAAAAATAAATTACACACATAAAAAAACACAACAATTCGCCATGACTGAATAAACACGCTTCTTATTTATAAACTTAAACATTTTTATAAATAAAACAAAATATGCCATGGCTGAACAACACTTTATAAACTAAAATATGTTGCCAAAAGTGTTGCTAAAAGTGTTGCCAAACTATACAGGAGAAGATAACACCTTTTTATTTGAATGCACTTTTATTTAATCAAAGTCAAACTGTATTCATATTTATTTATTTTAAACCTGCTTGTTATCCAGCCAAGAATAAGCGTAGAACTGCCTTTTTGACAGATGTTTTGCATAGCCTACAAGTCATTTAAAAAACCTCTGTTGTGTCATTTAAAAAAAAAAACTTCATGTCCTATGTTTTTTATGTTTTTATTTACTCTAATAAAATGTATAGGAGCATTAAATAGTTGATAAAGAAGTTTAATTCTAACACTCAGTATATTTGCGTTAGCTGCACCACGTAACATTATGCTAACGATTTACTACACGGCTAACATTGTTTATTTCAATCCGACATTAAAATAAAAAAAATGGTATATAACTCAAAAGAGAGGCTCTAAATTTGAAATTAATTTGAAATGTACCTGCTTGAACTCTTTCATCAGATCCGGGTGTCGGTCTTTGAGGTGTTTTATTAGGTTTGGTTTATTAGGTTTATTAGGTTTTACTGTCTATGGGTTTGAGAGAAAACTTTGATGATATCGTTTGCAAATTGGTTTTTGAGGATCTATGATGTTCCCCTCGTCATCAGCCGCGAATCCAAAATGTTTCCACACATGACTCTTCCCTCCTTTCTTATTAACAAGTGCAGTAACCACAGCAGCGCCGCCGGTCGCGATCTCTCAGCGCTTTCATGAAGAGGACGCAACTTCACGTGCTTCGCGCGTGCATGCGCTAACTTTAACCGGGTACTCGGTACCACCGATACGTGATACCGAGACATTTTTTTTTTTTTTTAGTACCGACTTGGTACCGAAGTATCGAATATTTTGACAACACTAATCACAAGGTATGCTTTTGTTTACTTATGCGTGAATGCATGAATCGGTGGGTGGGGCTAAACCGGCCGGGTGGGGGTGGGGTTTCTTCGTCTTTGACGTCATACTTCCACGCTTTCAAAAACGAAGCGTTTGTTGAGGCTGGTGTCAATAAAAGCTTTTATTGGACTAACAAGGTCGTTTTCAGTTCTGAAACTTACAGGATATTCTTATAATATGATGACCTCTTAGATGTCAAAAGCTCAAGGAAAATTAGATTTCTCAGTTCATCACCCCTTTAAATCATGTCACTGGCACATTTGAGATTCAGATTATCATTTTGTGCAGTTGATTGCCTATATATATATATATATATATATATATATATTAGGCTGTCAAACGATTAATCGTTTGTATACCTATATACTTATACTTATACATATATATATATATATATATATATATATATATATATATATACTATATATATATATATATATATATATATATATATATATATATATATATATATATATATATATATATATATATATATATATATGTATATATATATATATATATATATATATATATATGTATAAGTATATAGGTATACAAACGATTAATCGTTTGACAGCCCTAATATATATATATATATATATATATATATATATAGCTATGATTTTAATATAATCACAATGTTCACACACAGTTGGTCGAGATAGGAAATCAGAATTATGTTCTTTGCACACTCCCACTGGCTTCTATTAGGTATGAACAGCTGAGGCAAATGATTAGTCGTAGCCCTTGTATTATGTGTGGATAAGTTTTAATATGAAAGTCTGACGTCTCCAAATTTCACTTGAGAGACAATTTCCTGACCCATCTGCTCCAGACCTTTCAATTCAGAGTTATTTAATTCACTTCAATTTACAGTAAAAGGAAAAAAAGTAGTGCTTTTATCAGTCATCATCTTGTTCTCTTACAGCTGCCAACAAACCATTTTTTGATATCTGTTTGTTTTATTAAATGTTTCTGACACTACGTGCTAAGGTAACCTTAATGCTAAGTCCAAAAAGATATTTAATTATATTTTTCTTAGGCATGCGGCAAATGAAAAATCTGGGCTGAAACTGAAAGTTCAGGATGCACTTGGGCGAAAAACAAAAATATAATAATGAATATTAATTGATTATTAATTTATCAAACTTATTTAATAATCGATACTCAAATAGCTCAAACTGAGTTGTTGGCATAAGGCAGTTTTTATATTAACTTTTTAATAACAGATTTGTTTCTACTCCAGTTTGTTATATAATATAATTTAAAAATATATTTAAATGACAATTAACTGTAACATTTATGTCTCTGCTTGGCCATTGCGTTCATGTTTCGGTCAATAATTTTTGCCCTCCATTTTGACCTGAAACCGAAAATATTTTTGGTAGCTGAAATTTTGGTTTATCCCTAATTTTTGCACAGTATGAAATCTCGCTAGAATACTTGTTTCTGATTGGTCAGTTGCTGAATTTTGATGTATATTACTTAGTGACTACTCTGCACTTGTTTTCCTTCAAATAGGGACACATGCGATTCTCACAAACACATATACTGTCTATTAACACATGATGGGAGGATTTATTGTAGTATTTACATTCAGATCACAGTCAGAATGGCATTTTTATTCATTTTTATTAATGCTCCCCAGAAACTGCAAAAATTCTTTGAAGACTTTGAAAAAGAGTAAAACATTTTGGGATGTATTTTTAATCTTGCCACATGCTTTTTCCTTTTTTCGTGATTAATCACAAAGTTGAATTGAGCAGCTGTTGTTTGTATCAAGTTTTAATATACTCATCACGATTTACGTGTGTGTGGAGGGAACAGGGCTGTTTTCTACCCCGCTGAATTCGTATCAGTTGACGTTACCTGAAACTAGGGGTAGGGGCAGCTGTCCGTTTGCTTATCGTGAAACTTGCCAAAGTGTCACCATTGCCAAAAAGAAGTTTAATCTCTTCAAACAGCCATGACTTCATAGTTTCCTTCTGTTCTGTTGCTCTAAATCCGTCTGACCTTAAACCTGCTTCTTATTTTGTTTTTACAGTCCATTGTTCTGAGATTATATATATATATATATATATATATGTATGTGTGTGTGTGTGTGTGTGTGTGTGTATGCGTCATGGCAATATGTTTTGTTATATTAGCAAGTATAGCCATAAAACATTATTCATGTTGGTAGGAATAGCTTTAAACAAGTAATTTTAGTGATCCTGAAAAAATCTTGTGCTATAGGAGGATCGTTTGTGACGTCATTGTTTACGTTTGTCGCGTGCATCATGGGAATCGTGTGGCAAGAAACACCACTAGATACCTGGAATTTGATTGTTTTGCACGTTTGGAGGAGGATTTAGAGAAGAGGATGGTTCACTATTGCTGTGTGGTCGATTGTATGGCTTGTTGGGGGCTTGATAAAAAGTTTTTCATTTCATTTGAAATAAATAAGAACATTGATTAATGAAGACTTACCCGGCTTTGCAGTGAGCAGTGATTATTTCTCCGTTCTGTGATCACCCACGGGAGATGCGAAATTGCGAATCACGCAGTGACTTTGCTTGGCCAGGTCTAACCTCTGCTTTAACAGTCTGATCTCATGAAATGGCGCATGTATAACACGTCAGTTCGTATTTCCAACACGCATAATCGCTTTTCAGCGTGTTTATGAACGCCATTGACTTAACGTTACATTACTGTATATATAAATATATGACCCACCCCAACCCCGTTCCTAAACCTACCCGTCACTGTGGTTAATAGCATTTATGAGTCTTCCCCTACCATCCTAGGGAAAAAATATCGCTCCCCAGATGTAGATCTACATTTTGCTTCGTTTCGCTTCATTTAACGGCAGAGACATACACGCATAGCTCAAAATGCATAAAGATAACACGCCACTTGATTTGAAAGTGGCGTGTATGTTTAAGCAAAAATCATGATGTCATGTTCAGGGCTCCAGACTAACTTTTTCACTGGTTGCACTGGTGCTACCAACTTTTTCAGTTGGTCGCACAAGCATATGATTTGGTTGCACCTTTTTTTTTTGCTACATGCCATGGGATTAATCAATGCATGCTGATGAATTGTGGTTTTAATGGACCAAAGCTAGCAAAGGCTTTCTGGGTTGCAGCATAAACACCTGTAATATATTAATTGTCATTGTCAATTTTCATGGATTTCGGACTGTAATTTTGCTGTAATTTTAAGCATTTTATAGTTCAATTGTATGCAATCTATTTACATTTGAATCACATTCTATCCATCTGTTTATCTATCTATCTGTCCATCCGTCTTTTATCATTTTTCTATCAGCATCATCTTTCTATCTTTTAAAAATAATTAAACATTCAAATGTATTCATTACATTTTAATAGATTAGAGTATTATAATAAGCTAATACAGATTTTTCCTTGCCAAAGTTTATTGTAATAAAAACAGAAATCTCACACTCCTTACCTTCTGCATTTTATAATAATTTCCTTTCCTTAATTGAGCGATTACTCTCATCTAACCGCTGAAATGACGTAGGAAGAAGGGGCTTAATTCGTAATTGCGCGTTCCACTATCAGAGTGCAATGCGTGTGATGTCTACGTTCGTC
>JAQIUQ010004626.1:5000-17500 GCA_030378365.1 Hybognathus amarus | reverse complement strand
TTAGAAGCACAGTAATTGCAAACTCTGTTGTAGTCATAAGTGCACTATATTTTGCACGTTTGCTGCTGGAGCACAACAGCTCTTTAGGTTTTGGAACGGAGCTAGTTTCATTTGCTGACGTAGCTATGCTTTATGCACAGATGTGCCCGTCTATTTATAAATCATCACCAAGCATTTGTTTACTACGATACAAATACCATCAGCAGTTTGACCTGTAGCTTGACTGGTTCGATTCTTCTCATGACATAACCCACCTGCATTGTCTGCTTGCAGCTGCAGTGTTTTGAGCTTAACAGTTTTAATAATAATTACTATTATATTATTATTGCTGCTGTTTATGAATATTAAATATTTTTTTATTCATTATTCTTATCACATACCATTACTATACTTTTTAAAATTTTTTAGAATTTAATAATAATTCTACTGATATATTTTTATATTATATTAATTATATTATTTTTGCTGTTGTTGTTGTTATTAACCATGCATAATGAATCATGGAATAAAGTTGAAATATTTTGAGAATAAGTGTTCGAAAATATTTTAGAAAATAAGGTCTAAATATTTAGAAAATAAAGTCAAAATATTTTTAGAATAAAGTCGAAATGAAATATTTTGAGAATAAAGTCGAAAAGAAATATTTCGAGAATAAAGTTGAAAAGAAATATTTAGAGAATAAAGTCAAAAAGAAATATTTTAAGAATAAAGTCGAAAAGAAATATTTACAATAATGAAGTTGAAACATTTCGAAAAATGAAGTTGAAACGTTTCGAAATGAAGTTCGAAACGTTTCAGAGAGAAGTGAAACGTTTCAGAAACAAAGTTTGAACCTTTAGAAAAAGAAGTCGAAACGTTTCAAAGAAAGAAGTTGAAACGTTTCGAGAAGAAGTCGAAACTTTTCGAGAAGAAGTGGAAACGTTTACAAGAAAGAAGTTGAAACGTTTCAGAGAAGAAGTTGAAACAGTTTCAGAGAGAAGTCGAAGCGTTTACGAGAAAAGTTGAAACGTTTGAGAAAAAGCTAGAAACGTTTACGAAGAAGAAGTTGAAACGTTTCAGAGACAGAAGTCGAAACGTTTCAAGACAAAAGTTGAAACGCTAGATTTGATTTTTGCAGCTGCGGTTCAGGGTTTGCGTATCATACACCATACTTCCTGAAAAGGAATTATTATATGTACTTTTATTACTTAATGTGTATAATTTGCAAAACATTAGTTTTTCATCAGGGTTATTTATGTAAACAACCATTAAAAAAACCCTTTTCATTACTGTTACTGCTGACTGCAACTAGATAAAATAAAATAAATGTTTAATGTTTATTTAAAGTTAAAATACTAGTAAAAGTAAAAATAAAATAAACAAAAACATTATAAGAACTTTTAGACATTTTAAGAAGAACTAATAAAAATGACAGAAACAACTAAACGATATACTTAAATAAAATTGAAATGAAAAACAAATAAAAGAAAATAAAATCAAATTCAAAATTTAAAAACTGTAATAGTATGTCAATAATCAGTCCTTACAGACAGCCAAGTTATTATTATTATTTTGTTATTATCATTATATTTAGTGGTTGCGGTTTCATCAAATGTTTAAAATTTAGAATATTTTTCATTAACCTGTGTTAAGAGGCATGAAAGGTATTTGGGAAACAGACTTGCCCACACACACGTACAGTCTTGCTCACAATTGCACACTTCAATGCCCCACACAGTATCTGGAGAGAGGCCCTGGGTGATGCATGGATGATCCACTCAGAATCACTGTGCCACCTGGTGACTGGCAGAGGAACTGCAGCTTTTCTCCAGCGCCCTAATTTCCCCAGAACAGACTCGCCTTTGTCCATGTCTGTGTCCAATGTATTGCATCCTCCATAGAGGTTCTTTGTAATTTGAAACGTTTAAAAAGAAAACAAATTGATTTTCTCTTCCAGGCATTAGTCTTTTTTTTTTTTTCACAATTGTTTAAAATAGTACATGGTGATTTACAAAGTATGATTTTATTAAATTCTGCTTGTGGTTTTAAAATGTCCATGAGAAGACTTAAATTCCACTAGGCCTATGTGAAATTACTGCATAATATCCCCATGGAGATGTGAAAAAAACCCCACAATCATTTAAAAAAATACTTATTGTCTGCAATTTACTGCTAAATGAGGATAAAACCTTATGGGAAAAATATGGGCATGTGTTAACCCCTCTCTCTTTTCTCTTTCTCTTTTCAGGAAGATCCACGCTTAAAGTATCCCGTTCACATGAGGACAAAAGCATCCCTAGACCCTGGTGACCTCGGCCCACTTCCTGTGAGTATAAAAGGAGTGACGTTGAGCAGTATTACCCACAATCCCGAGCTTTTTCAACAGCCTCGCCTGACATGTCCTTGTTTGTGACACGGCAATGCACAATCATGAAACCAACAGCCATATCACACAAGAATCGTGAAACTAATTCAATCTGCTAAGCAAAAAATAGGATTAAGTCTGACAAAACAACAGCAACGAATGATACAACAACAGGAATTTGGCTGGGGTGTTTCATGGATTTCTTTGTTATTAAACGGCATTCTCAAGCCTAGTTATTAAACACTGATGCACAGAACAATGCTGCAAAAATCTGAGTGGATTAGCTCATGTGAGATCATTTCTTTTGTTTACCTATAATGCAACTTGTCTAAGAACAGCCCTAATATAAAGTCTGGCCTCGATAAGTGCCAAAATTGCCTTTGGCAAGTCAATGTAATATTCGCCAGTTGGATGGTAATTTTATAAGGAACTGCAACATAATACAACTCATATGCAAGATTCAAATCAGACACAATCAACACATTTACTAAGGGAAACAGCTGCTGTGACTTGGTGTGTAGCGGAGTTGTTTTTTTTTCTTTCTAAACTCGATGGCTGCGTTTACACTGCAAGACTTAAAGCTGCAATACCTAAGATTGGCATGTCGCTAGAGGGCGCTACATTCAAAACAACAACAACGGCTTTGCTTGATGACGACGTGGAGGAACGCGGAAATTAGTTGTCATGGATGAGGTAAAGTTCGATTTCTATAAATGTTGCGTTTAATGACATGCTTGTTTTTCATTAAACTGAAATAGCCGCAAGAAAAGTCAGGTTTAAAAGTAAATTAGTTATCACAGATGTTACTGTACGAGTCACTGGACGAAGCTATGGTGGAGAGGGTTTGAAGTTAAATCGTTGCTAATGTATCCTGACTTCGCCCTATGCTGCAATATGCATTTAGTTTTGCATTCATTTACAGAAATCAGCTGCTTGAATGACAATTACTGATGTTATTAGATTTTTCAGGTGAGATTCTCAATTCATTCAGTTAACAGATGCTCTGAGGTAAAATTTTCAGACTGCAGACTCAGCAACGATTGTATTTAATTGTACAGTACAATCATAACATAGAACAGACATTATCTTCCTTTCATGTCATTAAACATAACAATATTGCTGGCCATATACTGATGAGAAAGTGCGCGTCCGGTGTGCGATACTGGACTTTGTCCTAGACGTGGCGCGGCTCTTCTCGTCTGGTGTGCAACCCCCTTTACAGCCAACAGTTCACACTCCGAGAACAATTGAAAAGAATAATTGTGCACCATTCCATTACAAATGTGCGAAACAAGCTGACGTTTGTTGCTTGATAGACGCTAACGCACAACTACAACTTCCGCATTTGTCCAGGACTACACGTAGTACAAGCGGAAACCGAGGTGACGTGGATATGACGTGATTGACTGGCGACTCCCAGCTCACCCCTGCTCACATGCCCCGTTTCCTTGGTTAAAATCTAAATTTTCTCGCGATTTAAACATTGCTTGAAACATTTGGAATATTGCAAGTTATCATCTTAACTAAATATATAACACTGAACACTTGTGATTTTGGGAATATTTTAATGCAAAAATCTTAGGTATCGCAGCTTTAAATGCACAGATCGGATCTTTTGTCCATATCTGATTTCTATATATGAAGAGCTCTTTTCCAAAACGCTATAAATCCATTTCAATAGTTTTCAGGAAAACTAATTTTTTTTACCTAGACCCACACATTTTGTGAATATTCAAATTATCCTGTTGAAATGTTTTATTGGTTCAGTCTGAACATTTTGAACAATGATTATTAAATCAAACAACAATATTGTTAATGATAAATTAAAAGTTAATTTGATTTTTTTTCAAAACGCTATAAATCCATTCATTTTTTTGTATCATTTTTAGTAAAGTCATTTTAAAGTGTCAAACCTCTAACAAATAGTACCAATTTCTACATATGCATGAAAAAACTAATTATTAAAAATGATCAATAATGATAACGATATTCAAAAAAGGGATGGGCACCCCTCCAGCACATGCACACACACACACACACACACACACACACACACACACACACACACACACACACACACACACACATGTATAGGCTACATAGCATGTGAGCAAAGCAGAGCGGCATGACGCTTAAATATAAGTAAAAGAAAAAAAAAACATAAAATAAACATAGGCTACGTTTCACATTTGTGTTTAATAATATTACGTTACTTATTTTTATTATTTCATCTATGTTGAGTAGGCTATGAAAAGGGAACCGCATGAGATGAGTAAGATAGGATCAAAAGCTGCCCAATATATCAGAAAATATTTGGAGTGGGTCAGACATGATTTTGACCACTTATTAAGTTTTGTTTTGTAGAAAGCTTGTAAATTTCGTTTCATATAAATTGTATCTACATTTAAATAAATGTTTCATCAACAAATTGACTGGATTAAAACATTAGAAGCAAAATATCAGGCAATGTAATCAGGACACAGAGGCGCGCACGTGAACCGGAGCGCGTCTCATATATGAACCGAAACACCGGGATGCTTGCCTCACAGACCGTGAACTAGGCTACAGAAAGCTTTAAATGTTTACTTTTAAACAAAACAATTAAAAACGAAAATAAATCGGCAACTCTCTGCGTATAGGCTAATTCGAAGTATGCGTTTCTCTATAGGCCTATGCGCGTTCACTGCGAAGATGGCGAGTAAGCATCATCAACTTTATCTTTGCTGCTGACACTGACAGAAAACACTAGTTTATTAATAAACAATTCAAATGTTTCATGCATAATCATTACTTTTGCCGGTTCTTTGTGGCAAGCTTTATGCATGGGTTGAGATGCGGAATAGGCAATTAAAAACGCTCATATGGTTTCTCTCCCATTTAATTAAATCAATATATGTGATTACTGATTAGACAAATGGCTTAAATGATCTACTACTAGTCGACTAGAAAACTAGGACTCATTTTGAGGAATGAATGAACATAAACAAACCTCTGTTCAGAGTGCCGCTGTACTGGATTGCTTAGAACGCTCATCGAATTTGAGGATTTATCGCGTTTAGGCTAAAAACAGAGCTGGCGCTTATCGCGGTTTGGAAAGAAACTGTATCTTGCAGTACATTTTAAACAAGGAAATATAGCGATTTGGCATGAAACGTTGATGGGGCAGTGAAAGGGTTCTGTCCACAGCAGAATGACACGACAAACTCATTTTTTTTAAAAAATGGCGTTTATCGCGTTCTGGAAAAGAGCTCTTCATATACTATATTGTATAATATTGTAATTTATTGATTTGTCCCACCTGTTTACGTTCATGTTAGACATGCTAGACTGGTATCTAATATCTGTATTTACATTAACCTTCTGGGGTCGACAAACCGCGGCTCGTTTTGCTGGATCTTTTTTTGTTTTGTTTTTGTAATACATTCATTCTAAAATGTAAAGGGTCTACTTTTATTTGTGTACTCACAATAGAGACAAAACTTTGTGCTTCTGTAAAATAGAGAACATACAGGGTGCGTTTTCTGACCTCACTCGCTGTGAACTTCTTTCTGAACGCGTCACAAAAATGAATCGAGCACTCTAATACTTGCCACACACACTGTCTTTAGAAAATTTAAAGTGTCTACTTTTAAATGAAGCAATTCATATCAAAACAAATATTCTCTGTTTATGTAATCCATATGAAACCAATGAGTGGTAAAATTTTTAGCATCCTAAAAATTATTCTTTTCTATGTGACATGGTTAATCATCTGGTTTTTAATGGACGCACTAAAATTATTTACATAATTGACGTCGGGTAGCCATGATTATTTCCCAGCATGAAAGTTAAAAGCTGTCATGGATTTTTGCAGTGGAAATAATTTTAATAGTTTTGTAATTTTAGTTTGTTATTTCATCTATGGCTCATTAGACCTAGAATTCTGAAATAAAGTAACGTGGGATGTTTAAAAAAATTGTTTTTAATTCCGATGAATTAATGAGAGAGAATTAAAGCCAGTGTGTTAGTGAAGCTTGTTTATGTACACAACAGCGAAGTTTTCCCCTCATTGCTGAAAAATATAATGTAGCTTTCAATAGTGAACCATGGTTCAAAGTTTGAAAACCAGTTTCTATTCTCTTAACTATAAAGGGTAAAAAGCTGAGTTTTAGTGCAAGCACATACAGGCACGTTATAATACAACATTTACAAGCTATCGTTTTGGCCAAACATGTCACCCTCGCCTTATGCTGGCTTGGAATTCAAAGGGAAATCGGATATATCAGTGTTTATACGCAGGTTATATTTCCAGATATTGGATATGTATGTGATTTAAAACTACATTTGGATGTAGTTCAGATCGGATGCGAAAAAAAATCTGTTCTTGCGTGGATTTTTGTGTTTACACGTGTGCAACAAATTCCGATCTGTGTCAGATGTGAGTAAAAAAATTGTTTTTTTTTGTGCCAGTGTAAACGCAACCCATGTGTCAACATACGTGACATGTTTCTCAAATTAAGCGGATAAACATGAAAATGAAATATGAGAGGCAAAATTATGTTTTCGTACTGCTCATTTTTAGTCTTATTTCACCTCAGAGTCGGGATTATCACAAGAACCTTTTGCAAACCTTTTGCAAACCTTTTGCAAATTTAAAAATCTTAAATATTTTAAATAATAGAATAATCCTGTTGACGAGAAGACAAAAATGTATTTTTTTTTATTTAAAGTAATGTTTATATTTATAAATATATGCAAAAAAATTGGAAAATAAATTTTGAACCCTGGAAAACCCTTGAAATTTAAAAAAAATTATATATGCAAAAATATGCATTGCTGTTGCTTCAAAACATTGATTTTTATATCAAATATCATATCAAATATCTAAAATATACTTTTCTTTCCACTTTTGTCCATCAGTTATTTTAGTATTATTTATATACTATTATAGTACTTATTAATTTTTTGAATTGGCTTTTTTTTAATTCGTTTGTTTCAGTAAATGTAGTACTTTAACCAAAACTTCTTTCAGTTAATTGTCAAAGCAACATCACTAGTTTTAGTTTAAGGTTATCCAATATTTGTTTTATTTAATTTCAGCTTTCAGTAAACAAAAACAATGTTTTAATTTTAGTTAACATTAACAACATTGATATGTTAACACATTTTGTTATGATTTTTCTTCTTTTTTAAACGCTATCCAAATGCCCTCTGCATTTACTGTAGTGCTGCTGTCTCACAAGCTGGTGGTGTGTGTGTGTGTGTAATTTCTCTCTGGTCTTTTCGAGTGCGCGTGGGGAGCGTGATGCGCTCTGCGCTCGATGCTGTTTGTGGCAGAATCTTCCAGAGGAGGTCGGTCCTCTCTCTGCCTGCGTGTTTACCTGCCTGCCCACCGACCTCTCCACCCCTTCTTATCATTGCTGGCATGGATGACTGTGCCTATTTTCCCCTTTTGTTTTATGCCCTCTTTCAGTCTTTCTGTCAGTCTTCTTTGTTGGTCTTTGCTTTTCTTGTTCTGATCTTTTTTTTGGTCAGTTTTTTCAGTCCCTTACACTCTCTCTATAGAGCTCAAAATTGACTGCCCACATGCGGCCTTGGTTCTTAGAAGTATATTCAGAATATTCTTTAACAAGTTTTATGCCTTGAACCAAACCAATGAGATGAATCAATTACACATGGATTGAAGAACTGGGCCAAAATATTGAATAAGTGGTAAATTAATTTGAAACAAAATACAGATTTTTGGTTTGCGAGCCACCAGATATGAAGGTTTAAATTGCACTGATGGTATATGCTAATGTAAAAGCTACAGTACATGTTCACTCTACAATTCCTGAACTCTTAGCAAGTGTTTTGAAAGGCATTGTTGCTAAACTTACTATCCAATGGGATTTCTACTTCCAGAGCCCTTCAACTAAGCTCTGTTTGTCCGTTTTCTGTTTGTCTCTGTTCATCTCTCTATGCTATTCCTCCTGTGTACTGTTTTTCTCCATCTTTCTCTCTTTATATTTCTCTCTGCACGTTATCTCTTTGTGGTTGTGATGAACATCCATCCATCATCATCATCGTATCCATCTATCCATCTATCCATCCATCGTGTACATGCATTCATCCATTACATACATACATCCATATCCATTCGTGTGCATCCAACCATCCGTCCATCATGTGCATCCATGTATCCATCCATAAATTCATCACGTGCATCCATCCATATTCACCATCGTATCCATCCATCCATACAGTACATCCATCCATCGCAGTGCATCCATCCATCACATGCCTCTCATCCATCCATCCATCGTGTGCATCCATTCCATCAATTGCATGCATCCATCCGTCCATCGTGTGCATCCATCCATCAATTGCGTGCATCCATCAGTCCATCGTATGCATCCATCCATCAATTGCGTGCATCCATCCATCGTGTGCATCCATCCATCCATTGCATGCAGTCATCATCCGTCCATCGTGTGCATCCATCCATTAATTGCGTGCATCCATCCGTCCATCGTGTGCATCCATCCATCAATTGCGTGCATCCATCCGTCCATCGTGTGCATCCATCCATCAATTGTGCATCCATCCGTCCATCGTGTGCATCCATCCATCAATTGCGTGCATCCATTTGCATCCATCCATCATGCATGCATCCATCCATCCATCGTGTGCATCCATCCATCCATTGTGCGATTCCTCCATCATCGTCCATCCACCCATCTATCAGTCCATCCATTGTGTACATCCATTCATCCATTACATGCATCCACCCATATCCATCGTATGCATCCACCCATCCGTTCATCGTGTGCATCCACCCATCTGTCCATCATGTGCATCCATTTATCCATTGCATGTATCCATCTATAAATCCATCACGTGCATCCATCCATATCTTACCATCATATATATCTATCAATCACGTACATCCATCCATATCCATCCATCATGTGCATCCATCCATCAATCCATCGCATGCATCCATTCATCCATCGATGTGCATCCATCAGTCCATCACATCCATCGCATGCATCCATTCATACATCCATCCATCGTGTGCATCCACCCATCCGTCCATCGTGTGCATCCATTTATCCATTGCATGTATCCATCTATAAATCCTTCACGTGCATCCATCCATATCTTACCATCGTATATATATACATATCCATTCATGCGTACATCCATCCATATCCACCCATCATGTGCATCCATCCATCGCGTGCATCCATCCATCCATCCATTCGTGCATCAATCCATCCATGCGTCATCCATCCATTCGTGCATCCATCCATCCATTGCGTGCATCCATCCACCCATTGCGTGCATCCATCCACCCATTGCGTGCATCCATCCATCCATCGCGTGCATCCATCCATCCATCGCGTGCATCCATCCATCATGTGCATCCATCCATCACGTGCATCCATCCATCCATCGCGTGCATCCATCCATCATCAGCGTGCATCCATCCATATCCTTCCATTCATCACTTTCATCCATCCATGCATCCTGTGCTTCATTCAATACCAGTTTTGGCCGTTCAGCACGAAAGAGCCATGGTGTCGCGCCTGTCTTCAGTGCTGGCTCACAGTCTCTCAGTCGTGAACAAAGGTCTTGTCCCCTCTCCGGGTCCCGTGTGTGGGTCGTCAAACAGCTTCCCTTGATGTTGTGGGTTATGAAATGTTGGATGTGTCTCCCTGGCTGTGATTTATGTCAGGCCTGGCAGTTGCCCGTGATGTTGGTATTGACGTGGGTTTGCAGGTCTCGGGGTCTCCGTTCTCAAAAGAGGGGCCAGTATGTTAATGCGAGTGTGTGTTTGTCAGAGGGAGAGTGTGTAACAAACACTATTCTGCATGCCAGTGGAACCCTGTCGTGGAAGCTCTCCCACACTGACTGAACTGAGGAATCTTCATATCTTTCTGTTCCTTTCTCCCATCACATTATCTGTTACAGTTATTGTGTTGGTGAATGAGTGGTTTATCAGGCCTGGTGGTCCCATCTGGATTATTTTAACATCTTTTTCTCTCTCTGAATTTCCACAGCCTGGGTGGGAGGAACGAGTGCACGCAGATGGAAGAACCTTTTACATTGACCACAGTAAGGACACACATTTGTTGACAAAATAAGCAGACACATCTGGATGGGGGGTAAATTGAGGTCCAGGGGCTTGCAGTATTCAGAGTAATTTAAAAGTTGGAAAAAACACACACACACACACACACACAAATTATAAATGTTTAAAGATGTTTGATTATTATTATTACTATATTTTTTTAAATTTATTTGATTGTAGAATCAGTAATATTGTGAAATATTATTTAAATTTAAAGTGCTCTATTTTTGACGTTTTAAAATGTAATTTATTCCTGTGATGTCAAAGCTGAATTTTCAGCATCATTACTCCAGTATTTAGTGTCACACGATCCTTCAGAAATAATTCTAATATGATAAAGAAACCTTTCTTATTATTATCATTGTTAAAAAACAGATGGTTGCTTAAAGGGGTCATGAACTGGCTTTTATGTACAGTTTAGTTTTATTACAGTTTATTGTTGTCTGAGGTCAATATATGATGTTCGCTTGGATTTTGCATTTAAAATCTTAAAATGAATAAGTAAAAGGCTATTTTCTATCCTAGTTTTGAGCCTGGCTCAAAAACGCTCTGTTTTTTTATGGGCGTCTCGCACTGAATGACTTGGAAGTAAACGCCCACTGCTGTGAGTGGATAACAGTTTTGCATATTATAATGAAAATTTCTACTCGCCTGTCGGTGCACATGGGGGAAATTGTTTTGAAAACGTCCAATGTTGTAAAATGCCAACCAGAATTATTAGCCCATACATGTTCGAACCCAGAGTCCGTGTGTTGCACCATTCCTGGCTGATCCAATATAGACGGCACAGCACTGTTCTTTACTCTTAATCGGTCTGCAAATCCAGTCTTGTTTACAAAACGATCCTCAGTAAAATGAAGCGAACAGAAGGACAATGTTTTACCCTCATCAGCTGGAACATCATTAAAAATAAATTTTGACTATTTCTATTGGAATCCAGAGGAAGCTTATGCAGCGACTGTCTTCTTCTACAACCAGGCACTGCACAATATTTTGTATTGCTCCGTATTGATCCGGTTTGTCAGTCACGAGGTCAGGAATCTATGTTTATTTAGCTATGTGTGTAATGCAGCGAATTGGTAGGGCAGTGTTTAACGGCCGTGTCTGAAGTAGGCGTTGATCTTCTTCTGCGGGGGTGGTGTTTTATCCTCTTTGACGTCATAGTTCCCCACTTTTAAAAACGAGTCGTTTGCTGAGGCTGGTGTCAATAAAAGCTTTTATTGGACTAACAAGGACGTTTCAGTTCTGAAACTTACAGGATATTTTTATAATATGATGACCTCTTAGATGTCAAAAGCTCAAGGAAAATTTGATTTCTCAGTTCATCACCCCTTTAATATTTTTTTGGAAACCGTGTTATATTTTTCAGGATTTTTTCATTAATAGAAAGTTCAAAAGAACAGCATGTATTTTAAATAGAAATATATATTATATAGATAGATAATGTTTTTTTAAAATATCTGTGCATCTATATATCACTATATACTTTGTTTGGAGTGCAGCATATTGCCGTCTACTGGTGAGAACAATAATAATCCCACCTGCCTTCAGTCACAGATATGCTCAAGTTTCTATTTGGTATTCGTTATTCTGTGCTGTGTGATCAATACTTACTTTAGATGTTTAAGGTAACACAAGTTGTGAGATCATTTTACTCATAAATCAATAAACTCTGACATGCCTTCAGTGCCTGTCGCACTCCACAAACACAGGTGTGTTTGACCACTGCTGAATCTGCTGCCCCGGTCGAATACACACCTCTTCTGTTTGTCAGCTACACGCATTCACAAACGACCTCTGGTGTTTGCATTATCCAGTGGTGGGTGTGGTGTAAATATAATCTGTATCAAATAGCACTGAAAATGGCGAAGTGAGCTAATGAAGTTGCTCTTCTCCCCCTCAGACACCAAAAAAACACAGTGGGAAGACCCTCGCCTCCAGAGTCCTGCCATAACTGGACCTGTGAGTGTGCTTTTTTTTGTCACAATTTTTCTCTTATTTCTGTTTCTGGTTTCCTCTAGCACTTTTTGTTTTTGTTGTTGTTGTTGTTGCTGCAATTGG
>JAQIUQ010004625.1:0-10863 GCA_030378365.1 Hybognathus amarus | reverse complement strand
AACCAATAGAGCGTCATATCACATTCCTTTAAGAGCATGATGAACGAGATGCGCTTGTTCCGTGGCGCAATTCTATTTTAACGGCGCATTTACCAGGCGCGCTTCCAGCATCGGTTCACAGCCGAGTAGAACGATGTTCTCGTCAGGGCCGTAAAAGAAAGAGAAGGGACACTGGGGATGGGACAAACCCACCCAAATTAGCTTCGGGTTAAACATGCATATAATAATTTGGGTAAATGTGTAAGCTTTATGCCTGTTTTCCCATCATCATGGACACAACAATGATTTCCCTCATGTTTATATATTTTTCCGTATAATAATGTATCATTTGCAAAAAGTAAAATGCATCTGTGTTGATGAGAGAATCATCTACAGTGTATCCGCGTTGTTCACACTCTGTATTATGGCCAAGCATGCACGCTTAAAATAGCATCTGAATATACGCGCAACGCGCCACTGACTTTAGACCAGGTTTTTTCTGGTCATTTGGCGCCAATTTTTTCTGGAACTGCAAAATAGCACCAGGGATCTTTGCGCAACACACACGCCTCCTTTTTGCGCCAACCCGCCAGGAAGCGCAAGTTCATTTGTTAGTTTCCGACGTGCGTCTGTGGAGGAAAACAAGCCCGCTTTGCGCGAGTGCAAAATAGGAATGATAAATGCGGTCAGTGTCTGCAGAGTCGGGCTTGCGCCAGTGCTAGGGTCAGAGCCCTCTAGTTAGGCTTGGTGACTATCTCTGGTCAAACTATTTGAAATAGCAGGATTATATTGGTTACTCCCTCTGGCGCGTGCTAATGATGACGCAGTGAATGGTGATGATTCTCTCTGACCAATCAGCAGTCTGCATTGTTTTCGCGTGACATTTTAGTATCGCCTTAGCTCAGAAAGGTGGTACAAAAAAAAGTACCCAAAAGCAGGAACAGGTTCAACTTTTATACAGTGGAAAACCAAACAAAAGGCGGAGTGAAGTCGGAGCTGGTACTGTGTGTAGTGAAAAGCGCCATAACACTTACATGAAAGGTTATATCCGAAGAAGCATAAAAGGGGCACTTTAAATTAAGAAATCACTTATTCTGAGTGGCAAAATAACAAGTTGTCTCACTCCTAAATTTACATATTTGGGAATAAACTCCCAGAAAACATGAGAAACGCTACACCAAAAGAGAATATAAGTGTATAAGTAGAAGCACTTACTTGCAGGAAGTGTTATCAGCATCAATCCACCTGGCACGCACACACACACACAAACACACACCCACACGCAGAGGCTAAGCAACATGTACAAGCAGAGCAAGTAAGACAGAAGCTTAAAGAGGGCAGGAGGGCCCTTGTGCAAAAAACATAATGGCACATTGATGGACTTGATAGATCAGCATGAGAGGAAAACCCTCACCTCAGACATATTCACTAGACTCACGTTCAAAGCAATACACACTGGATTGGCCATTGGCAAAGTATATGAATGATGCAGTATGTTGTAGATTGGAGCTGTATTTTTCCAATTGATTCTTGAATTTTACCTTTGATTCAGTGGATCCACACTGCTGAAAGTCACAGTATGAATAGGGTAATGTCGCCTAAAAAAGAGTCTATATAAATAGAGAGAGAGAATGAGGATATGGATTAGATTTTTATCTGTGTCATGACTATGAAGACTGTTTTTACTTTTCAGTGTCTCTGATTAATGTCTTGGGAATGAGCCATAAAGGCCCGTGGTTTGCTTGAATGTCTAAAATAAGTAACTCTTAATCTCATACTTGAAGGACGGTACTAAAAATATCATTGGGGAGTGTTATTAATAAAGCCATGATACAATGAATGTTGTTTTGCTTGGCGAAGCAAAACATACGTGTTATTGAACATGCGTGTTTTACCTGCGCTGATTATCAGTGAGGGTGATGCCCTGTGTGGACACTTTGAAGTGGACGACTGTGTCAAAGGGCGAGGCTCCTGGGTCAAAGTGCACTTGGTTGCCTTGGAGACAGCTTGCGGGGCCAGTCAATGATTCGCCGTTTCCACTGAGATTTAGGTAGAGAACATTTACAAGCTGGCAGTGAGAGAGAAAGAGAGAGAGTAAAAAAAGAATGTTCGAGGGAGAGAAGGAACATATCTGCCATCAGCCAACTCTTCTCAGTGGAGCTGCTGTAAAGCCAAACAATTACTCTTAACAAACTACTTAAATTTCCTCTACTGTCACCTGTAAAGCTATTGAAACAATATTTTTATTGTTAAAAGCACTTTATAAATGAAGGGGACTTGATTTTACTAGAGATGGGAGATGTTGATATGTTTGGTCTTGGTGGAATAGATTCTGCTTCGCTGCTGCTGCAATACAGATATAGCATACATGAATTACCCATAGAAGATCTATACAGGTGGAGCTGGGGAAGGTGAAGGGTTTCTGGAAGCAGTGTGAGGCAAATGCTGACCAGGTATATTAAAAGGTTAAGCCTCAAGCTCATTTGCTACTGGTACATGAGGAACCAATCAGCTGTGCCTGCTGCAGAGAATGATGTGGTTGCACATAGATTGGCTTAAAAGGTACATTCACCCCAGAATGAAAATTCTGTCAGTAATTACTCATGTGCCGTTCCAACCCGTAGGACTCTCTCAGTCTTCGGAACACCAATTCCAAGATATTTTTTTATTAAATCTGAGAGTTGGATCTCTACCTTTGAAATTGCAGCCCCAGAAGTTATGAAGAGAAATCGTTCTAAATGACTCTGAGTGACTACAGTGGCTCAATACTTGAGTTCTAATCAAGCGACAAGAATACTTTTTTTGTCCAAAAGAAACCCGGCCCACAGTATTGGAAGCTTGTTTCCCGCCACTGAATTTAAAAAAAAGAAAAAAATTACTGGGACTTAATTTAATCGAGCAAGCAGTTGCATGTTATAAAGTCAGAACTAGCAGATATAAAGTCTGGGAAGTAAGTGTGATAGAAAGTTCAGAATTCCGTGATATAAAGTCTTTTTTTTTCTCACAATTGCGGGGTTACATTTCAGCAGATTACTGACTCCATAGCACATAAGTGTGCAGTTTTTGAAAGTATCTGAGCATCTTTTCTCAGAATTGCGAGTATAAACTCGCAATTCCGAGTTTTCAGGCCAATTCTCTTCCCCCTCAGAATATTATTTAAATCTTCACAATTCTGACTTTATTTCATGCATTTCTGACTTTAACACCGAATTCGACTGCTGTAGCAATTCTGACTTTATATCTCGCAGTCTCTTGGCTTTATGATACGGCAATACTGACTTTATATCGCGCAATTACTCTGACTTCCTGTGGCGCAATTCTGACATTATATCTCACAATTGGACTTTATATCTTGCAATTCTGACTATATCTTCGCAATTCTGACTTTACATCTCACAATTACTAAAATAAAGTCAGAATTGTCTAAATGTAAACTCAATTGTATGAGAAAAAAGATTCAAAATATTGTAGATAAAAAGTAAATTACCTTTTTATTTTTGCATTATATGGCAAAAACAACTTCCATACCACAAAAAGGAAATGAATAGTTGAATGAAGTTGTTATTTTGTTTTTTTTTGCCTGCACAGAAAATATCCTTGTTGCGCTTGATAAATTTAAAGATAGAGCCACTGTAGTCACTCAGACTGTTTAACAATGTCTTTGATAACCTTTCAGCCGACCAGTTAGAATCTCTTCAGAGCCTATGAAGAGATCCAGCTCTCAAATTTAATCAAAAATATCTTAATTTGTGTTCCGAAGATGACGAAAGTCTTAGGGTTGGAACGACATAAGGTAAGTAATTCTGACAGAATTTTCATTTTGGTAGGAACTATCCTTTAAAGGCCCTATTAGCCTGTGGTATCTAAAGTTTCATATTTGTATTTTTAATGTAATATAATTTATATATAAACTATGAGTTTGTCATTCAAGCTCTTTTTTATAAACTACCAATCAAATTTTCTTTTTTATTCTGCAAGGATGCATTAGATAGATCTGAAATGACAATAAAGACTTTCACATTGCTACAACATTTCAAATAAATGCTGGTCTTTTGAAGTTTCTATTAATCAAATAATAACAAAGTATCGTAGTGTCACAAAATTTTAAGAAGCACAACTATGTACAGTATCCTGAGCACCAAATCAGCACAGTAGAATGATTTATGAAAGATCAGTGTGACACTGAAGACTAGAGTAATGGCTGCTGAAATTTAGCTTTGTCATCACAGAAATAAATGACTTTAAAATAGAAAGAAATTTGGTCCCGGGACCTATTTGGTCGCACTTTATATTAAGTGCGCTTTAAGTACTATGTACTTACATAGAAAAATAAGTACAACGTATTATTGTGGTGTTGTATTTTAAAACACTTTTGCTGCTATTGAGGTATGATACGGGTAAGGTTAGGGTCAGGTGTGGTGGTATGGGTCGCTTTAAGGGTAGGTTAAGGTGTGAGGGAAGGGTCAACTGTAGAATTACAAATGTAATTACATAAATTCATTACAGCTGTAATTACATGCTGGTATTTTTTTAATTTAAGCACAATGTAAAAACATGTATACACAATAAGTCCATTGCATCAAATTCTTCAGTTTCAATGTAAGTACATCGTAGGCTACTTAAAGCCACTTAATATAAAGTGGGACCAGAATATTTTTGTTTAAATAAGTATGAAGACTTGGTGAGTATTAAAACATTCAAGAAACAAAAATCTTACCAGCCCCAAACCTTTATATGTAGCTATTTTCCTCCAACCATTCATACATCAGAAAAAAAAATTTATAATAAAAAAATAAACTCACCAGCCCCCTGTTTCAGTAGCAGTCTGCAGCTATAGCTGGTATTAGTTCCACTTTGCAACTCTTGCAATTCACCAGGACGAGATCTGAAACACAATCAGACAGTTATTCGTTATTATACACTCACTATGAAGAAAAATGAATGGTCAAAGGTTTACATTGTGTGACCTCTATCTGGGATTCGCAGTACACAGGAAGAGACACAGGAGTAATAGAGTGCTGATACACCAAAGCAGACAGGGAGCCTGGGAGGAAAGAGAGAGATCATCATAAACAAAATCAACAGGGGTCGCTGTTTTCAACACAGAGCATTAGAAAAACATCCATAATATTAAAATAATCCAGGGATAATCTCAGTCTTTGTTCTCACCAAAATATGTTTCATTTTGACAGCCCTTTGATCTTGACACCTTTAGCGCCGCTCTCGAATCAGGAAGTGCCTAACTAGCTGCTCCCGTGGGTTACCCGTCTCACCATGGTTACTAGCAGTGGGCTGGAGGTGTGGTGACTTCTGAGGCCAAATCCATATGCGCCTTGGAATGAATTACTATCCCTAATGAGAAAGCAGCCAGGCTCCTTATTTCTTAATACTGCAATTGCTAAATGGGGAAAGAGATATTTTGTACTTCTGTTAATAGAGGCACAGGAATATTTCTGTAATATGTAGCAGCTATTTAATTTTTGTTGTGATAATTGAATACAACGATATTTAAAAATATTTTTTATTTAATTTACTCAGGTTTTTCATTTTTTATTGCATTACTATGCAGTTGTTGTTGGCTCAGATGCTAGTTTCTTCATGACCACTTAAATTGATAACACAAACACCTGGGTGTTTAATACATTTTATTCATTTAGCTGAACAGCTTTATCCAATCTTGCTCAGGGACACATTGGTGTCTCACAGTGAAGTCGAACCCGGGTCTCTCACACCAAAGGCATGTGTCTTATCCACTGCTCCATCACCACCCTAATACTCGCACTGAGTCGATTAATCGTATATCTAATAAAATCGATAGCATCTAATAAGATTAATCGATATCTAATAAAATTTTCTTATCGACCAATAAGAAAAATCAATAATTGTTTTCATGTTATGGCTCATAACCGATAAATGGTCTATATTAAAATTATATTACATTTTGTCTAAGCAATAAAAATGGAAAAATGCAGTAAATACTATGAATAGCAAATCTCAACTGTTCAAACTGTTAATATTACATCAAAATGTAAACTATACACTACCGGTCAAAAGTTTCAGATCTGGATAAGATTTATTATGTTTTTAAAGAAGTTCTTCTGTTCACCAAGGCTGCAATTTTTTGGTAAAAATACACAAAACACAGGTAATATTGTGAAATATTATGACAATTTAAAATGACTTTTTCATGTTCATATATATTAAAATGTAATTTATTCCTCTGAAAAAAAGCTGAATTTTCAGCATCGTTACTCCAGTCTTCAGTGTCACATGATCCTTCACTATCACTCTAATATGATGATTTTATGCTCCAAAAACATGTATGATTATTATCCATGTTGAAAACAGTTTTTTACATTTTTAATTTCAGAGATTCTTTGATAATTAGAAAGTTCAAAAGAAACAGCTTTTATCTGAAATGGAAAGCTTTTGTTACATTAAACATTAGCATTTAAAAAGTTTGGGGTAGATAAGAATTTTATTTTATTTTTGGGGGAAATAAATAGAATCAATACTTTATTCATCAAGGATGAGTTACATTAAATCAAAAGTTACAGTAAGAGACATTTTAATGTTAGAAAAGATTCTAATTAAATAAATGCTGTTCTTTTTGAATTTCTCTAGTCATAAAGAATAAACATGGATAATAATCATTACATGTTTTTGGAGCATAAAATCAGTCATATTACAGTGATTTGTGAAGGATCATGTGACACTGAAGACTGGAGTAATGACGCTGAAAATTCAGCTTTTTCAGAGGAATAAATTACATTTAAATATATATTAACATAAAAAAGTCATTTTAAATTGTCATAATGTTTCACAATATTACTGTGTTTTTGTGTATTTTTATGAAAAATATTGCAGCCTGGTGAGACAGAAGAAACTTTTTTAAAAACATACAAAAATCTTACAGATCTTAAACTTTTAACTGGTGGTGTATATCATTGCTCAGCTCTAATCTGCTAAATTCGATTATAAGGCATGAAGATCATGATCTTCTAAAGCTGCTTTGAAAATATCAGGTATTGTAAAAAGCACTATACAAATGAAACTGACATTAAACAGTGTAACTAGATTATTATTATTTTCAAAGATTACATTTAGGTGAGCATTAGATAACATAATCTAAACATAAAAATAGGAAATGAGCATTTGCAATTAAATATCTAATACAATTAAATACAAAAAAAAATCAAATACATTTCTAATGGTTACAATATATATTGTGCATCCCTCAGTAATATATAATAGCTCAACTGTATGCAGGCATAGGACTAACAATGCCTTAATCATGGGTTAAACTGCCAGAGCACGCATAGAAAATATGCCAAATTAATAAATGTTAATGTACATAATATTGCCGCAAGCACAATTAAACATGCAGATGTTCTCACCCTGGTCTCTGGAGATGCCCGGTTTGTACCAGTACTTGGAGCTGTCTTGAACAGAACTTGGAGCTGAGGCGGTTCTCTGGCTCCTCCACACCACTAGAGAGGGTTACTTTGCAACTAGAAGTGGGAGGCAATTCTTTGGTGGTAGAGGAGAAGGACACATGGAACTGGGCAGCTGAATTATAAGGTTTTCCAGCTGATTTTACTGAGGAAGTGCCAGTGCTATCAGACATGTTCTGAAGTGGAGGTGAACGTTGTTTTCAGGAAGAGGAGGTTGGGGTGAAGATGCCGGAATGGTGATTGCAGTGTACCCTGTGTATGGGACATGAGGCACTGTCAGAAGAGGGTAGCAGTGTGACACTATAGGGAATGAAGGTGTGACGTAGCCATCAGGGTCAGGTGACGATGTTGTCAGGTCACTGTTCTGCTTCCCTCATGGCAGTCGGTTAGGGGTGTCAGGCTTCGACCTTTCAGCATTTATGTTGAATGAAGGGAATTCAGAATTGGAATTTCTCTCTGAGGAGCAAAGAGACGGCTGAGGACTTGTTGAGGTTGAAGATGAGGTGTAGCATGAGCCAGGGCGCTCCCTTTATCCTGCTCTGATTCTGGGACTCTGGGGTTGTGCGTTTGTACATGCACTGACTCCACAGCCTTGGATAATGGTGGGTTACTAATGACAGCGGTGTTAGATGTAGAATCTATTATCTGTGTTTTCTTCATCCTTTCCTCTGCTCCACTGGCAGTGGAGACAACTGTGATCAGAGACACAGGGAAAGTTTCACCCTCTGGGGATTTGCTTTTTATTGATTCTCTTGCCTCCAATGGTCTCCTGTTAGAATACATAGATGGATTTAGGTTGATAGTAGGCTTACAATAAATTCAAGGAGTAGTTCACTTTTAAAAAGACTTTTGCTGATAATTTACTCACCCCATGTCATCCAAGATGTCCACATCTTTCTTTCTTCAGTCAAAGAGAAATTAAGGTTTTTGATGAAAACATTCCAGGATTTTTCTCCATATAATGGACTTCATTGGGACCAACGGTTCAAGGTCTAAATGAGAGTTTAAGTCCAGCTTCAAAGGGCTTTAAACGACACCAGACGATGAATAAGGGTCTTAGCTTAGGACCCTTCGGTATCATGACTCGGAAAAAAGATTTGTTCATTTGATGAATGAGATTGAACCAGGAGAGTCACGGATGCTCATCACAGAACAGAGCAAGGCGAGCATTTGTGCTTCTAAAACTTAAACTTCTTTATTTATTTTTGAAATGACCGATCGTTTTGCTAGATAAGACCCTTATTCATTGTCTGGTGTTGTTTAAAGCCCTTTGAAGCTGCACTGAAACTCTCATTTGGACCTTGAACCGTTTAGTTCCCAATGAAGTCCATTATATGGAGAAAATCCTGGAATGTTTTTATCAAACACCTTAATTTCTTTTCGAACTGAAGAAGAAAGACATGGACATCTTGGATGACATGAGGGTAAGTAAATTATCAGCAAAAGTTTTTTAAAGTGAACTACTCCTTTAAATTTTAATCTTCAACTATCAAAATAAACACGGTGGTTGACATGAGATTAATGTACATGAATAAACACAATTACCTGTCCCGGGTTAAGATGAGAAAAGGCCTCAATGTGACTTTTATCAGCATCTAAGAGTTTAATACTCCTATCTACAAAATACACAACATAGAAAGAAAAAATGAAAAACAGATTAGAAATTCAAAGAAAGCTGAAAGTTAAAGGGATAGTTCACCAATTTTTTTTGTTACTTTTTGTAACTTTTATGCCACTTTTCTCTCCCTTTCTGGCAGTGTCAATCACCAACCAATTTTACATTGTACAGAATATCTGGTTAAAAAAAAAAATACTGGTTTGGAATGAGCTGAGAAGTGTGAACAAAAGTTATCTCTCTTTTTTTTTTTTTTTTTTTTTTTTTTTTTTTGAATCCCTTGAAATATACACTGCTGTTCAAAATCTTCGTTTTGGAAAAAGTATCTTATGCTGACCAAGGCTCCATTTATATGATAAAAAATACAGTAAAACTGTGATATTGTAAAGTATTATTATTTTAATTTAAAATGACTGTTCCCTATTTGAATATATTTGAAAATATAATTTATAGATTACCATGATGCATGGTAATCTGAAATTTCAGTAGAAATTACTCCAGTCTTCACCGTCACATGACCCTATAGAGAAAGGTGCTGATTTGCTCAAGAAACAATTCCTTTTGTTCTATGATGAATAGAGATTTCAAAAGAACAGCATTTATTTGAAATCGAAAATCTTAAACATTATTAATGTCTTTAATAAAATTTTGATCAATTTAATGCATCCTTGCTACCGGAAATTATATTTTTTCTAACACATGGATTGGCATAATTTAATGACTACAAACTGTTACAATGTGATTACCGTTAAGTCCATCCTGACTCTCTTCAGTTGAGGCACTGTTGTGATTGGCTTGTTTTGGAATGGTGTGACAGCAGGTTGGGGAAGAGTTTGGGGAATGACTGATGGAGGCGTAACCAGGACTCTCTCTGAGCGCTTGTGGAGAGCAGGGACAAGGTCGGATGCGGACTGTGGTAGCCACTGCTTTGAGGGCTGGGATATGGACTGAGTGGTGTAAAATTTCGGGTTGGGTGTGTGCCGCTTGATCTTGTTTTGGGATAGACGTTGCCAATGTCCGTATGATAATGTTACTGGTAACATCGACTCTTACGCCGCCAGTATTCGGCCTCTTGAACTCCCTCCCAATGAGACTCTACTCTTCCATCCCTCCAGTGCATAGGCACCTCCGTTCCTAATCCCAAACTCCGCCTCTCTAGACCAAGGTAGAGCTTCTAACTCTCTGCCGCGTGGAGAGTGAGGGCGACGTCCTCTCGTACACGAGAACAATCCCTGCAGGAGCACGATGTTGAGGTGTCGTGCTGTAACGCAGACTCTCTGTATGGACTGGAGATCAGAGTGACTGATTCAGGGGATAGAGAAGGAGGGATGTGGGCATGGCCCTGAGGGAGGGCGGAGCAATGTGAACAGGAGGACATGCCTCCCCAGTGAAGACAGCGCGTGTCTGTGGTGGAAGTGAGTGGGAATGGGAGGACTGTGAGCGGGAAAGTGGCGGAATGAGGGTGAGCTTCTTTGAGGGGGAAATGAGTACAGGTGTCTAATGGTTTCTGGGCAGGGATGGTGCAGACAGCGCCCTCTTTCCCATAAAAGATCCGGGTGGGAAACACACAGGTCTCGGACTGACAGTGAGGTGCAGAGCTGCAGGGAAGTGTGGAAGTGTTTGGGGTGGAGGGTTTGTGCAAGTGTATTCGGGTTGGTCAGGTCTGGCCACAGAATGAATGAGTGTGGGAATCCGGCGACCATGACAAGCAGAGCTGAACAGCCGGATCTGGTATCTAAGGGAGAAGCACGTCGCAAGTCGTCAGGAATCCAACTTCTCTGTGTCTTTCCCTGTCTTCGTCCTTCCTCTCTTTTT
>JAQIUQ010004624.1:0-110950 GCA_030378365.1 Hybognathus amarus | reverse complement strand
TGAAGGGAAATTATTGCAATAGCCATTCTACTATAATGCACGATAGAACTACATACTACCACTAACGTGTTTAGAAATAACTGAAGCGAAATCATTGCATTTAGATGTTGCATTCGTGTGATAAAGACAAATCGTTGCATTAGCTGGTGCTTTACAATGCAATAACTCATTCCAATATGCATAGAGTAGATAGTTGCAATGCAAGAAAGAACTATCTTCTGTGCAATGAAAACAATAACGTGCTTTTCCCATTGCATTATATATTGTACTTTCGCATTGCAAATGCCCACTAAAGTAGTCCTTTTTATTTTGAAGGGAAATTATTGCAATAGCCATTCTACTATAATGCATGCTAAATTTACATACTACCACTAACTTGTTCAGAAATAACTGAAGTGAAATAGTTGCATTTAAATGTTGCATTCGATGTGATAAAGACAAATCATTGCATTAGCTGTTGCTTTACAATGCAATAACTCATTAAAAATGAATAGAGCAGATAGTTGCATTGCAAGAAAGAACTAACTTCTGTGCAAAAAAAGATAACATGCTTTTTCCATTGCATTATATATTGTACATTCGCATTGCAATAGCACACTAAACTAGTCTTTGTGTATGTTCAAGGGAAATTATTGCAATAGCCATTCTACTATAATGCACGATAGAACTACATACTACCACTAACGTGTTCAGAAATAACTGAAGCGAAATCATTGCATTTAAATGTTGCATTCGTGTGATAAAGATAAATCGTTGCATTAGCTGTTGCTTTACAATGCAATAGCTCATTCCGAATGTGCATAGAGCAGATAGTTGCAATGCAAGAAAGAACTCACTTCTGTGCAATGAAAACAGATAACGTGCTTTTCCCATTGCATTATGTATTGTACATTCGCATTGCAAATGCCAACTAAAGTAGTCCTTGTTATTTTGAAGGGAAATTATTGCAATAGCCATTCTACTATAATGCACGCTAAATTTACATACTACCACTAACTTGTTCAGAAATATTTGAAGTGAAATAATTGCATTTAAATGTTGCTTTCGTGTGATAAAGACAAATCGTTGCATTAGCTGTTGCTTAACAATGCAATAACTCATTTAAATATGCATAGAGCAGATAGTTGCAATGCAAGAAAGAAATAACTTCCGTGCAATGAAAACAGATAACGTGCTTTTCCAATTGCATTATGTATTGTGCTTTCGTATTGCAATTGCACACTAAAATAGTCCGTTTTGTATTGAAGGGAAATTATTGCAATGGCCATTCTACTATAATGCACGCTAAAACTAAATAATACCACTAACATGTTTAGAAATAATTGAAGCGAAATCATTGCATTTAGATGTTGCAATTCGTGTGATTTAAAGAAATCGTTGCATTAGCTGTTGCTTCACAATGCAATATCTCATTCCAATGTGCATAGAGCAGTTAGTTGCATTGCAAGAAAGAACTAACTTCTGTGCAATGGAAACAGATAACGTGCTTTTCCAATTGCATTATGTATTGTGCTTTCGTATTGCAATTGCACACTAAAATAGTCTGTTTTATATTGAAGGGAAATTATTGCAATGGCCATTCTACTATAATGCACGCTAGAACTACATACAACCACTTACTTGTTCAGAATTAACTGAAGGGAAATCATTGCATTTAAATGTTGCATTCGTTTGATAAAGGTAAATCGTTGCATTAGCTGTTGCTTTACAATGCAATAGCTCATTCCAATGTGCAGAGAGCAGATAGTTGCATTGCAAGAAAGAACTAACTTCTGTGCAATAAAAACAGTTAATGTGCTTTTTCCATTGCATTATATATTGTGCATTCGCATTGCCATTGCACACTAAGCTAGTCTTTTTTTCTGTTCAAGGGAAATTATTGCAATAGCCATTCTACTATAATGCACGCTAGAACTACATACTACCACTAACGTGTTCAGAAATAACTGAAGTGAAATAGTTGCATTTAAATGTTGCATTCGATGTGATAAAGACAAATCGTTGCATTAGCTGTTGCTTTACAATGCAATAACTCATTTAAATATGCATAGAGCAGGTAGTTGCATTGCAAGAAAGAACTAACTTCTGTGCAAAAAATTGATAACGTGCTTTTTCCATTGCATTATACCTTGTGCATTCGCATTGCCATTGCACACTAAACTAGTCTTTTTTATGTTCAAGGGAAATTATTGCAAGAGCCATTCTAATATAATGCACTCTAGAACTACATACTACCACTAACGTGCTCAGAAATAACTGAAGCGAAATCATTGCATTTAGATGTTGCATTCGTGTGATAAAGACATCGTTGCATTATCTGGTGCTTTACAATGCAATAACTCATTCCGATGTGCTTACAGCAGATAGTTTCATTGCAAGAAAGAACTAACTTCTGTGCAATGAAAACAGATAACGTGCTTTTCCAATTGCATTATGTATTGTGCTTTCGCATTGCAATTGCACAATAAACTAGTCATTTTTATATAGAGGGAAAATTATTGCAATAGCCATTCTACTATAATGCACGCTAGAACTACATACAACCACTTACTTGTTCAGAATTAACTGAAGGGAAATCGTTGCATTAGCTGTTGCTTAACAATGCAATAACTCATTTAAATATGCATAGAGCAGATAGTTGCAATGCAAAAAAGAACTAACTTCCGTGCAATGAAAACAGATAACGTGCTTTTCCCATTGCATTATATATTGTCCTTTCGCATTACAACTGCACACTAAACTAATCGTTTTTATATTGGAGAAATTATTGCAATAGCCATTCCACTATAATGCAAGCTAGATACTAAATAATACCACTAACATGTTTAGAAATAACTGAAGTGAAATAGTTGCATTTAAATGTTGCATTCGTGTGATAAAGACAAATCGTTGCATTAGCTGTTGCTTTACAATGCAATAACTCATTTCAATATGCATAGAGCAGGTAGTTGCATTGCAAGAAAGAACTAACTTCTGTGCAAGAAAATTGATAACGTGCTTTTTCCATTGCATTATACCTTGTGCATTCGCATTGCCATTGCACACTAAACTAGTCTTTTTTATGTTCAAGGGAAATTATTGCAAGAGCCATTCTAATATAATGCACTCTAGAACTACATACTACCACTAACGTGCTCAGAAATAACTGAAGCGAAATCATTGCATTTAGATGTTGCATTCGTGTGATAAAGACAATCGTTGCATTATCTGGTGCTTTACAATGCAATAACTCATTCCGATGTGCTTACAGCAGATAGTTTCATTGCAAGAAAGAACTAACTTCTGTGCAATGAAAACAGATAACGTGCTTTTCCAATTGCATTATGTATTGTGCTTACGCATTGCAATTGCACAATAAACTAGTCATTTTTATATAGAGGGAAAATTATTGCAATAGCCATTCTACTATAATGCACGCTAGAACTACATACAACCACTTACTTGTTCAGAATTAACTGAAGGGAAATCGTTGCATTAGCTGTTGCTTAACAATGCAATAACTCATTTAAATATGCATAGAGCAGATAGTTGCAATGCAAAAAAGAACTAACTTCCGTGCAATGAAAACAGATAACGTGCTTTTCCCATTGCATTATATATTGTCCTTTCGCATTACAACTGCACACTAAACTAATCGTTTTTATATTGAAGAGAAATTATTGCAATAGCCATTCCACTATAATGCAAGCTAGATCTAAATAATACCACTAACATGTTTAGAAATAACTGAAGCGAAATCATTGCATTTAGATGTTGCAATTCGTGTGATTTAAAGAAATCGTTGCATTAGCTGTTGCTTCACAATGCAATATCTCATTCCAATGTGCATAGAGCAGTTAGTTGCATTGCAAGAAAGAACTAACTTCTGTGCAATGAAAACAGATAACGTGCTTTTCCCATTGCATTATGTATTGTGCTTTCGTATTGCAATTGCACACTAAAATAGTCCGTTTTATATTGAAGGGAAATTATTGCAATGGCCATTCTACTATAATGCACGCTAGAACTACATACAACCACTAACTTGTTCAGAAATTAACTGAAGGGAAATCATTGCATTTAGATGTTGCATTCGTGTGATAAAGATAAATCGTTGCATTAGCTGTTGCTTTACAATGCAATAACTCATTCCAATGTGCATAGAGCAGATAGTTGCATTGCAAGAAAGAACTAACTTCTGTGCAATGAAAACAGATAACGTGCTTTTCCCATTGCATTATATATTGTGCTTTTGCATTGCAATTGCACACTAAACTAGTCCTTTTTATATTGAAGGGAAATTATTGCAATAGCCATTCTACTATAATGCACGCTAGAACTACATACTACCACTAACTTGTTCAGAAATAACTGAAGGGAAATCATTGCATTTAGATGTTGCATTCGTGTGATAAAGATAAATCGTTGCATTAGCTGTTGCTTTACAATGCAATAACTCATTCCAAATGTGCATAGAGCAGATAGTTGCATTGCAAGAAAGAACTAACTTCTGTGCAATGAAAACAGATAATGTGCTTTTCCCATTGCATTATATATTGTGCTTTCGCATTGCAATTGCACACTAAACTAGTCGTTTTTATATTGAAGGGAAATTATTGCAATAGCCATTCCACTATAATGCACGCTAGAACTAAATACTACCACTAACATGTTCAGAAATAACTGAAGCGAAATCATTGCATTTAGATGTTGCAATTCGTGTGATTTAAAGAAAATCGTTGCATTAGCTGTTGCTTCACAATGCAATAACTCATTCCAATGTGCATAGAGCAGTATAGTTGCATTGCAAGAAAGAACTAACTTCTGTGCAATGAAAACAGATAACGTGCTTTTCCCATTGCATTATGTATTGTGCTTTCGTATTGCAATTGCACACTAAAATAGTCCGTTTTATATTGAAGGGAAATTATTGCAATAGCCATTCTACTATAATGCACGCTAGAACTACATACAACCACTTACTTGTTCAGAATTAACTGAAGGGAAATCATTGCATTTAAATGTTGCATTCGTGTGATAAAGGTAAATCGTTGCATTAGCTGTTGCTTTACAATGCAATAACTCAATTCCAATGTGCATAGAGCAGATAGTTGCATTGCAAGAAAGAACTAACTTCTGTGCAATGAAAACAGATAATGTGCTTTTCCCATTGCATTATATATTGTGCATTCGCATTGCCATTGCACACTAAACTAGTCCTTTTTTATGTTCAAGGGAAATTATTGCAATAGCCATTCTACTATAATGCACGCTAGAACTACATACTACCACTAACTTGTTCAGAAATAACTGAAGTGAAATAGTTGCATTTAAATGTTGCATTCGTGTGATAAAGACAAATCGTTGCATTAGCTGTTGCTTTACAATGCAATAACTCATTTAAATATGCATAGAGCAGGTAGTTGCATTGCAAGAAAGAACTAACTTCTGTGCAAGAAAATTGATAACGTGCTTTTTCCATTGCATTATACCTTGTGCATTCGCATTGCCATTGCACACTAAACTAGTCTTTTTTATGTTCAAGGGAAATTATTGCAATAGCCATTCTACTATAATGCACTCTAGAACTACATACTACCACTAACGTGCTCAGAAATAACTGAAGCGAAATCATTGCATTTAGATGTTGCATTCGTGTGATAAAGACAATCGTTGCATTAGCTGGTGCTTTACAATGCAATAACTCATTCCGATGTGCTTACAGCAGATAGTTTCATTGCAAGAAAGAACTAACTTCTGTGCAATGAAAACAGATAACGTGCTTTTCCAATTGCATTATGTATTGTGCTTTACGCATTGCAATTGCACAATAAACTAGTCATTTTTATATAGAAGGGAAAATTATTGCAATAGCCATTCTACTATAATGCACGCTAGAACTACATACAACCACTTACTTGTTCAGAAATTAACTGAAGGGAAATCGTTGCATTAGCTGTTGCTTAACAATGCAATAACTCATTTAAATATGCATAGAGCAGATAGTTGCAATGCAAAGAAAGAACTAACTTCCGTGCAATGAAAACAGATAACGTGCTTTTCCCATTGCATTATATATTGTGCTTTTCGCATTACAATTGCACACTAAACTAGTCCTTTTTATATTGAAGGGAAATTATTGCAATAGCCATTCTACTATAATGCAAGCTAGAACTAAATACTACCACTAACATGTTCAGAAATAACTGAAGGGAAATCATTGCATTTAGATGTTGCATTCGTGTGATAAAGATAAATCGTTGCATTAGCTGTTGCTTTACAATGCAATAACTCATTCCAATGTGCATAGAGCAGATAGTTGCATTGCAAGAAAGAACTAACTTCTGTGCAATGAAAACAGATAACGTGCTTTTCCCATTGCATTATATATTGTGCTTTCGCATTGCAATTGCACACTAAACTAGTCCGTTTTATATTGAAGGGAAATTATTGCAATAGCCATTCTACTATAATGCACGCTAGAACTACATACTACCACTAACTTGTTCAGAAATAACTGAAGGGAAATCATTGCATTTAGATGTTGCATTCGTGTGATAAAGATAAATCGTTGCATTAGCTGTTGCTTTACAATGCAATAACTCATTCCAATATGCATAGAGCAGATAGTTGCATTGCAAGAAAGAACTAACTTCTGTGCAATGAAAACAGATAACGTGCTTTTCCCATTGCATTATATATTGTGCTTTCGCATTGCAATTGCACACTAAACTAGTCCTTTTTATATTGAAGGGAAATTATTGCAATAGCCATTCTACTATAATGCACGCTAGAACTACATACTACCACTAACTTGTTCAGAAATAACTGAAGGGAAATCATTGCATTTAGATGTTGCATTCGTGTGATAAAGATAAATCGTTGCATTAGCTGTTGCTTTACAATGCAATAACTCATTCCAATATGCATAGAGCAGATAGTTGCATTGCAAGAAAGAACTAACTTCTGTGCAATGAAAACAGATAACGTGCTTTTCCCATTGCATTATATATTGTGCTTTCGCATTGCAATTGCACACTAAACTAGTCCTTTTTATATTGAAGGGAAATTATTGCAATAGCCATTCTACTATAATGCACGCTAGAACTACATACTACCACTAACTTGTTCAGAAATAACTGAAGGGAAATCATTGCATTTAGATGTTGCATTCGTGTGATAAAGATAAATCGTTGCATTAGCTGTTGCTTTACAATGCAATAACTCATTCCAATATGCATAGAGCAGATAGTTGCATTGCAAGAAAGAACTAACTTCTGTGCAATGAAAACAGATAACGTGCTTTTCCCATTGCATTATATATTGTGCTTTCGCATTGCAATTGCACACTAAACTAGTCCTTTTTATATTGAAGGGAAATTATTGCAATAGCCATTCTACTATAATGCACGCTAGAACTTACATACTACCACTAACTTGTTCAGAAATAACTGAAGGGAAATCATTGCATTTAGATGTTGCATTCGTGTGATAAAGATAAATCGTTGCATTAGCTGTTGCTTTACAATGCAATAACTCATTCCAATATGCATAGAGCAGATAGTTGCATTGCAAGAAAGAACTAACTTCTGTGCAATGAAAACAGATAACGTGCTTTTCCCATTGCATTATATATTGTGCTTTCGCATTGCAATTGCACACTAAACTAGTCCTTTTTATATTGAAGGGAAATTATTGCAATAGCCATTCTACTATAATGCACGCTAGAACTACATACTACCACTAACTTGTTCAGAAATAACTGAAGGGAAATCATTGCATTTAGATGTTGCATTCGTGTGATAAAGATAAATCGTTGCATTAGCTGTTGCTTTACAATGCAATAACTCATTCCAATATGCATAGAGCAGATAGTTGCATTGCAAGAAAGAACTAACTTCTGTGCAATGAAAACAGATAACGTGCTTTTCCCATTGCATTATATATTGTGCTTTCGCATTGCAATTGCACACTAAACTAGTCCTTTTTATATTGAAGGGAAATTATTGCAATAGCCATTCTACTATAATGCACGCTAGAACTACATACTACCACTAACTTGTTCAGAAATAACTGAAGGGAAATCATTGCATTTAGATGTTGCATTCGTGTGATAAAGATAAATCGTTGCATTAGCTGTTGCTTTACAATGCAATAACTCATTCCAATGTGCATAGAGCAGATAGTTGCATTGCAAGAAAGAACTAACTTCTGTGCAATGAAAACAGATAACGTGCTTTTCCCATTGCATTATATATTGTACTTTCGCATTGCAAATGCCCACTAAAGTAGTCCTTTTTATATTGAAGGGAAATTATTGCAATAGCCATTCTACTATAATGCACGCTAGAATTTACATACTACCACTAACTTGTTCAGAAATAACTGAAGTGAAATAATTGCATTTAAATGTTGCATTCGTGTGATAAAGACAAATCGTTGCATTAGCTGTTGCTTTACAATGCAATAACTCATTTCAATATGCATAGAGCAGATAGTTGCATTGCAAGAAAGAACTAACTTCTGTGCAATGAAAACAGATAACGTGCTTTTCCCATTGCATTATATATTGTGCTTTCGCATTGCAATTGCACACTAAACTAGTCCTTTTTATATTGAAGAGAAATTATTGCAATAGCCATTCTACTATAATGCACGCTAGAACTAAATAATACCACTAACATGTTTCAGAAATAACTGAAGGGAAATCATTGCATTTAGATGTTGCAATTCGTGTGATTAAAGATAAATCGTTGCATTAGCTGTTGCTTCACAATGCAATATCTCATTCCAATGTGCATAGAGCAGTTAGTTGCATTGCAAGAAAGAACTAACTTCTGTGCAATGAAAACAGATAACGTGCTTTTCCCATTGCATTATGTATTGTGCTTTCGCATTGCAATTGCACACTAAAATAGTCCGTTTTATATTGAAGGGAAATTATTGCAATAGCCATTCTACTATAATGCACGCTAGAACTACATACAACCACTAACTTGTTCAGAAATAACTGAAGGGAAATCATTGCATTTAGATGTTGCATTCGTGTGATAAAGATAAATCGTTGCATTAGCTGTTGCTTTACAATGCAATAACTCATTCCAATATGCATAGAGCAGATAGTTGCATTGCAAGAAAGAACTAACTTCTGTGCAATGAAAACAGATAACGTGCTTTTCCCATTGCATTATATATTGTGCTTTCGCATTGCAATTGCACACTAAACTAGTCCTTTTTTATATTCAAGGGAAATTATTGCAATAGCCATTCTACTATAATGCACGCTAGAACTACATACTACCACTAACTTGTTCAGAAATAACTGAAGGGAAATCATTGCATTTAGATGTTGCATTCATGTGATAAAGATAAATCGTTGCATTAGCTGTTGCTTTACAATGCAATAACTCATTCCAATATGCATAGAGCAGATAGTTGCAATGCAAGAAAGAACTAACTTCTGTGCAATGAAAACAAACTTTTGCATTGCAATTGCACACATAAACTAGCCTTTTTTATATTGAAGAGAAATTATTGCAAGAACCATTCTACTATAATGCACGCTAGATCTAACATAATACCACTAACATGTTCAGAAATAACTGAAGCGAAATCATTGCATTTAGATGTTGCAATTCGTGTGATTTAAAGAAAATCGTTGCATTAGCTGTTATTTCACAATGCAATAACTCGTTCCAATGTGCATAGAGCAGATAGTTTCATTGCAAGAAAGAACTAACTTCTGTGCAATAAAAACAGATAACGTGCTTTTCCCATTGCAATATATATTGTGCTTTTGCATTGCCATTGCACACTAAACTAGTCTCTTTTTATGTTCAAGGGAAATTATTGCAATAGCCATTCTACTATAATGCACGCTAGAACTACATACTACCACTAACTCTATTCAGAATTAACTGAAGGGAAATCATTGCATTTAGATGTTACATTCATGTGATAAAGATAAATCGTTGCATTAGCAGTTGCTTTACAATGCAATAACTCATTCAAATATGCATAGAGCAGATAGTTGCATTGCAAGAAAGAACTAACTTCTGTGCAATGAAAACATATAACGTGCTTTTCCCATTGCATTATATATTGTGCTTTCGCATTGCAATTGCACACTAAACTAGTCCTTGTTATATTAAGTGGACATTATAGCAATAGCCATTCTACTATAAATGCACGCTAGAATCTAAATAATACCACTAACATGTTCAGAAATTATTAGCGAAGAAGAATTAGTAAAAATAATTGATAATATGAGTACAGGGAAAAAAGCTGGACCTGATGGGTTTCCAATCGACTTTTATAAAAAGTTTAAGGGAAAGTTGATAAAGCCAATACTGGAAATATTACAGGAAGCTTTTATAGATGGGGACCTCCCTAACTCAATGGTTAATGCATTAATTATCTTATTACCTAAGCCTGGAAAATCTAGGGACAAATGTGAAAATATGAGGCCGATAAGCCTGCTTAACTCAGATCTCAAGATAATTCAGCAAATTATTAGCTACCCGCTTACAGGAAACCCTTCCTTTGATTATCCACAGGGACCAAAACGGCTTTGTTTTGGGACGGCAAGGTCTGCACAATGTTAGGAGGGTTCTCAATGTCATTCAAGCAGTAGTCAACACTAAGGATACGGCCCTTCTCTCCCTGGATGCCGAAAAGGCATTTGACGGAGTAGAGTGGGCCTATCTTTTTGATGTATTGAGACGCTTTGGATTTGGAACAAATATTCGAAAATGGATACAGTTATTATATTTACATCCAACTGCAGAGATCTTAACAAATAAAAACGTGTCTAAACCAATTTTAGTTAAGCGGGATGTTGACAGGGGTGTCCGTTGTCTCCGTTGCTCTTCACTTTAGCAATTGAGCCCTTGGCTTTAGCAATACGGTCACACCTACACATAACCGGAATTACAATTGGTCAGGTAGAACATAGACTGTCTTTATATGCAGATGATATAATTGTATTCCTTTCACAACTAAATTCATCTATTCCTGCTTTGTTAAAATTAATTGAGGAGTTTGGTCATATTTCAGGATATGTAATTAACAGATTAAAGTCAGCTATCTTGTTGCTAGATAAAGGAGAGAGAAAATCCACCTATAGTTGTTTCACAATTTAATTCAGTTTCTAAATTTACTTACTTAGGAATAGATATCCTTCCAAATTTAGGTTTAATTGTTCAACATAATTATGAATCATTTACTAACGAAATTAGAGACTGCGTCAACAAATGGACTCTTCTTCCCATGTCTCTTATTGGTCGAATTAATATTTACAAAATGAATATACTTCCAAAGCTGTTGTACGTTTTTCAGAATATTCCCTTGCCACCCCCTGCTGACTGGTTCAAAACATTTAAGAAACTGCTTCTTGATTTCATTTGGACAAATAAACGTGCTAGAATAAGATTGTCGTTACTCCATTTGCCCTACCATGAAGGAGGCTTGATGTGCCCAAACGTAGTATGGTACTACTGGGCAGCTCAGCTTAGATCTATAGGTTACTATTTTAACAAAAATGATGCTCCCCAATGGACAGAAATGGAAAGTAACATTTTGAGCCTTAAATGGATTGGAGAAAATTCAAGATCTGTATCCAACAGACTCAGACAACATGATGTCATTTGACATGCTTAGCATAAATTCAACATTCAACGGAAATATTTTTTTCAACTATAAGTTATATCGAACAAAACAAAACAATTTATTGAAACCACCCAAATCTAAGTTGGAAGAAATGATAAGTGAAAATAGTTTTAAAAGGGGAGCAATTTCACAACTTTATAAACTACTGTTATCACACTCCCCAGATAACTCAATCTTAAAATTAGAAGCCTGGAAGAAAGATCTGCAAATAAATGTATCAATTGGTGAGTGGGAATTGGCTTGTAGTAAAACACATAAACAAACTATAAATTCTCAGGTTGAGATTATTACAATATAAGTGGCTTATGCGTGTCTATGTTACTCCTGCCAAATTAAACCAATATAATCCAAATATCCCAGACATATGCACAAAGTGTGAGGAAGAAAAGGGAACATTGTTTCATTGTATTTGGAAATGCAGAGAAATTAGGGCATTTTGGGGAGCAATAAAGCAAACTGTGAAGGATATTATTTCTAAAGACCTTCCTCTGGAACCTTCTTTTATAATTTTAGGCGTATATCCCAAGCACATAGGATATACAAAAGGCGAGAGGCTGTTTATTGATATATGTTTATTACAAGCTAAAATGTTGATTGCTCGACACTGGAAAATCACAAGAGGACCAAGTATCGGACAGTGGGTTAAGCAGATGTTGGCTACACTTCCATTGGAACGCATCACCTACTTGCTAAAGGGAAAAAAGGACTTGTTTGATAGCATTTGGAGACCGTTTATGCTTTTTGCAGAAGGCATAGACTTAACAGAAGATCTAGAGGAGGACAATGCTCATGAATAATTTTTACAGTTCGTGACCTGCTCATTGGAAGAGAGTTGGTCTCTGTTAACTTGTGTCAAAGGATAATACGGATAGAACATTATATGTATGGTAACTTTGTACTTTGTGTCTGAGAGGGGGTTCTGTTGTTTGTATGTTATAAAAAAACAAAAAAAGACAAATAAACATATTGTTGGAAAGAAAAACATGTTCAGAAATAACTGAAGTGAAATCATTGCATTTAGATGTTTGCATTCGTGTGCGTTGCATTGGCGGTTGCTATTAACTCATTCCGATGTACATAGAGCAGATAGTTGCTTGCGTTGCAAGCAGAACTAATTTCTGGCAATGAAAAACAGATAACGTGCTTTGCCCATTGCATTATAAATTGTGCTTTCGCATTGCAATTGCCACTAAACTAGTCCTTTTTATATTAAGGGAAATTATTGCAATAGCCATTCTACTATAATGCACGCTGGATCGTAAATAATACCACTAACATGTTCAGAATAACTGAAGCGAAATCATTGCATTTAGATGTTGCATTCAGTGTGATAAAGAGAAATCGTTGCATTAGCTGTTGTCTACAATGCAATAACTCATTTTGATGTGCATAGAGTTGCGTTGCAAGAAGAACTAACTTCTTGTGCAATGAAAACAGATAACGTGCTTTCCCCATTGCATTATGTATTGTGCTTTCGGTATTGCAATTGCACACTAAACTTAGTCATTTTTAAATTGAAGAAAATTATTGCAATAGCCATTCTACTATAATGCACTGTATACTACCACTTAACTTGTTCAGAAATAACTGAAGGGAAATCATTGCATTTAGATACTGAATTCGTGTGATAAGGATAAATTGTTGCATTGGCTGTTGCTTTACAATGCAATAACTCATTACTGATGTGCAGTAGAGCAGATCAGTTGCATTGCCAAGGAAGAACTAACTTCAGTGCAATGAAACAGATGTGCTTTTCTCTATTGCATTTTATAGTGCAAAAAGCTAGTGCAATGTTTTCCTTTCAATGCACAACTGAAAAGTTAGTTGCATTATGCAATGCAATGCAGAGCAGTTGGTCATGCTATCTTTTCTTTGCACAAAGGATACACAACACACAGTTGTTGTTTATGTTCTGTTATTCTTTAATGAACAAGGTTAGATTGTGTGCGCAATCTAATGCAACCATGACTGAAGATTTATTGTATTGCAAAAGGCTAATGCATTGATTTCTCTAAATAAGTTATTTGTAGTATGCAACGCAAAGCAAAAGTACATATGGGACTAACTTAACATATTTCTGTCCAAAGAGTCTTTGAACTTGAACTTTCCAAAAATACTCATAGACTCCTTCTGATGTTTCATCTGCCAGACAGTGGTCCATATTTGACCTACTTAACATATTTCTGGCCAAAGAGTCTTTGAGCTTGAACTTTCCATAAATACTCTTTGACTCCTTCTGTTGTATCTTTAAGAAGGAGAATCCATATTTGACCTAATTAATATATCTCATTCTGGCCAAAGTCTTTTAAAGGACTAACTTTCAGAAGCCTTCGGTCCAAAGAGTCTTTGAACCCGAACTTTCCATAAATCCTCATTGACTCCTCTGATGTTTTTTTCAGCCAGAGAGTGGTCAAAATTTGACCTGCTTGACATATTTTTGGCAAAACTGTCATTGAACTTTCTATACATATTCATTGACTCCTTCTGATGTTTCATCAGCCAGAAAGTAGGTCAAACCTACTTTGACCTATTTAACATATTTCTCTCCAAAGAGTACTTTGAACTTAGGAGTCCATGTTTGAACTACTTAACATATGTCATTCTGGCCAAAGTCTTTTAAAGGGCTAACTTCCATAAGCCTTCAGTCCAAAGAGTCGTTGAACCCGAACTTTCCATAAATCCTCATTGACTCCATTGATGTTTTTTTTCAGTCAGAGAGTGGTCAAAATTTTACCTACTTAACATATTTCTGGCCAAAGAGTCTTTGAACATGAACTTTCCAAAAATACTCATTGTGTCCGTCTGATGTTTCTTGAGCCCAACAGTGGTCAATATTTGACCTTCTTAAAATATTTCTGGCCAAAGAGTCTTTGAACTTGAACTTTTCATAACTTCTTATTGAGTCCTTCTGCTGTTTCAGCCAACACTTGCAACACTCATCAGCCAGACACTGGTCCATATCTTGACCTCTTAACATATTTCTGGCCAAAGAGTCTTTGAACTTGAACTTTCCATAAATACTCTTTGACTCCTTCTGTTCTATCTTTAAGAAGGAGAGTCTACTACATATTCATTGACTCCTTATGATGTTTCATCAGCCAGAAAGTAGGTTAAACCTACTTTGACCTACTTAACAAATTTCTGTCCAAAGAGTCTTTTGAACTTGAACTCTCCATTAACTCCTGTGATGTTTTTTTTTTCTCTCAGCCAGACAGTGGTCCGTGTTTGACCAACTTAAAATATTTCTGTCCAAAGAATCTTTGAACTTGAACTGTCCATAACTACTTATTGAGTCCTTCTGCTGTTTCATCAGACAGACAGTGGTCCATGTTTGACCTACTTAACATGTTTCTGGCCAAAGAGTCTTTGAACTTGAACTTTCCATAAATACTCATTGAGTCCTTCTGCTATTTTGAGCTCTTCTGAGAACTACTTATTTAGTCCTTCTGCTGCTGTTTCATGAGCCTTAGTCCTTAATCTCTATTTATACTCATTTACTCCTGTCCATATTTGACCTACTTAACATATTTTTTCCAAAGAGTCTTTGAAATTGAACTGTCCATAAATACCTATTAACTCCTTTGATGTTTTTTCAGTCAGTGGTCAATATTTGACCTACTTAACATATTTCTGGCCAAAGAGTCTTTGAACTTGATCTTTCTATAAATACTCTATGACACCTTCCGATGTTTCTTAAGCAGGAGCATGCATATTTGACCTGCTTAACATATTTCTTGCCAAATTCTTTTAAAAGTCTAACTTACTATGCAATCTCATAGACATATTTTGATGTTACTTCAGACGTAGCATTAATCATTACAGTAAGGTGGTCTTTCTGCTTGCCCTTAGGCCTGTCGCACCTCCAACGGTGCCTGTGGTGGACTGTGCATGGCAGGGGCGTCCTCTTCCCTGAGCCGGGCCTAGACCTGACTGCATACCGCAAGGTTTTGCTGAAGGGTCTTTAGCTGGGGACCACCGCTCATTGACGTTTCGCCCCTTAACCAAGAACATCTCCTTGTGGCGGGGCAGTGAACAAGGACGTCTCCCTGTCACCCCCTGCAGCAAAACCTAATTAGATGTTACTCCCCAAGCCTTATCTCGTCGTTTCAGCCAGAGCCAGTGGCTTGCTTTCTCAGCTTCTTCAGGGAGCGCTTTGGTGGATCTGATTAGATCATATTTGACCTTATGAACACGTCTAGATGTTTTCTGAACTCCATCTGATGTTTCATCAGCCAGACAGTGGATCATGATTGACCGACTTTTACATATTACTGTATGTAATATGTAATATGTATGTGTATGTTACATATTAATTATTCTGGCAAAATTTTAACTTTCCATAAATAACTCATTAACTCCTTTGATGTTTTTTTTTCAGACAGACAGTGGTCCATATTTTACCTACTTAACAAATGTATGTCCAAAGAGTCTTTGAACTTGAACTTTCAAAAAACACTCATTGACTACTTATAACTTTCCATAACTACTTATTGAGTCCTTCTGCCATTTTGAGTCCTTCTGAGAACTACTCGTTTTCTTCTGCTGCTGTTTCATGAGCCTTAGTCTTCAATCTCTTTTTATACTCACTTACGCCTGTCCATATTTGACATACTTAACATATTTTTTTCCAAAGAGTCTTTGAACTTCAACTTTCCATAAATACCCATTAACTCCTTTGATGTTTTTTTTTCAGCCAGACAGTGGTCCATATTTGACCTACTTAAAACATTTCTGTCCAAAGAGTCTTTGAACTTGAACTTTCAAAAAACACTCATTGACTCAATCTAATGTTTCATCTGACAGACAGTGGTCCATGATTGACCTGCTTAACTTATTTCTGGGAAAAGAGTCTTTGAACTTGAACTTTACGTATATACTCATAGACTTACTACAATATGGAAATTCCATATGGCTTAGGAAGCATCAGAAAGAGTCTATATGTAGAAAGTTCAAGATCAAGTACTCTTGGGCCAGAAATATGTTAAGTCAGCCTTTTCTTATCCCATGACGTCATCTAACTGACACTTTTGACCATACGTCAACATCCGATGTTTTAGGGCACCCTTTAACGTCAGTTAGATGATACTATCTAACCCTACCCCAGACATGAACCTACCCGTGTCATCTAGCTCATGCTGAAGGTAAAGCGTCAGTTAGATGGCATCATTTGGACTTTTCTATGGCTTAGCAAGCATCAGAAAGAGTCTATGAGTATGGAGAGAAAGTTCAAGATCAAGTACTCTTGGTCCAGGAATATATTCAGTAGGTCAAATATCTGTCTAGCTAAAATAACATCATAAGAGGTAATTCTGTATAGTAACCTAATGTTTAAGAACTCTTTGGCCAAAAATATTTTCAGAAGGCAAAATAAGTACTCTTGTATGGCTGAAGTAAAATCAAAATAAGTTAATTAGTATGTTTAGAAAGTTCAAGATCTAGTACTCGTGGGCCAGAACTATATTCAGTAGGTAAAATGAACCTATCTATAGTATATATAACATCAGAAGGATACGTTTCTATTGTTTAAAATCTTTTGAACATCCTTTGCAGAGAAATGAGTTCAATGGGTCAGATATGGATATTCTATATTGCTTAGGAAGCATCAGAAGTAGTTATGAGAACGTATAGGTAGTTCAAGATCAAGAACTCTTTGTCCAGAAATATGTTCAGTAGGTCAAAAATCTTTCTGACTAAAAAAAAATCATTAGAAGTAAATTTCTCTGTGCAGGAACCTAATGATCAGTGGGCCAGAACTATGTTCCGTAGGTCAAATAGGGACTTATGTATATCTAATATAAAATCAGAAGGAGTCTATAAGTTTATATTGTTTAAAACCTTTTGACAAGTCTCTGATTTCAATAGTTCAGATATGTACATTCGCTAAGATATGGATTCTATATGGCTTAGGTAGCAACAGAAGGAGAGTATGAGTACGAATAGAAAGTTCAAGATCAAGTACTCTTGGGCCAAAAATGCGTTCAGTAGGTCAAATGTCAGTTGTTGAATAGCCATTCTATTATAATGTCCGCAATAACAAACATTTTTATTGCAATTGCACACTAAACTTACTCATTTTTATTTTGAAGGGAAATTATTGCAATAGCCATTCTACTATAATGCACGCTGAAAACTAACATTTTCCTTTTGCATAACATATGTGTTTTCCCTGCATTTCCAAACTACAATTAATTAATTTGTGCACTGACAAGAAAACATCAAATGAGCAGTCAGTTTACAATGCCTAAAATTACTAGCTCATTCCATTGTTCAAATACTACGTGTGCTTTCGCATACAACTACAACTAACTATTATACTACCATTAACGTATTCAGAAATAACTGAAGGGAAATCATTGCATTTAGATTTTGCATTTGTGTGATGAAGATAAATCGTTGCATTAGCTGTTGCTTTACAATGCATAACTCATTCCGCTGATGTGCATAGAGCAGAAAGTTGCATGGCAAGGAAGAACTAACTTCTGTACAATGAAAACAGATTTCCGGTTTGATCGTATCTTGCTTTGCCCATTGCATTATAAATTTTGCTTTCGCATTGCAATTGCACACTAAACTAGTCCTTTTTATATTGAAGGGAAATTATTGCAATAGCCATTCTACTATAATGCACTATGTACTACCACTAACTTGTTCAGAAATAACTGAAGGAACATCATTGCATTTAGATGTTGAATTCGTGTGATAAAGAGAAATCGTTGCATTAGCTGTTGCTTTACAATGCAATGACTCATTCTGATGTGCATAGAGCAGATAGTTACATGGCAAGAAAGAACTAACATCTGTGCAATGAAAACAAATAAAGTGCTTTTTCAATTGCATTACATATTGTGCTTTCACATTGCAATTGCATACTAAACTAGTCCTTTTTATATTGAAGGGAAATTATTGCAATAGCCATTTAAAAATGTTAGTTTGCGTGCATTATAGTAATAATGCACGCAAACTAACATTTTCCTCTGTGCAATGAAAAGACAATGTGCTTTCCCGTGCATTTCCAATCTACAACTATTTCATTTGTTCACTGACGAGAAACATCAAATGAGCAGTCAGTTTACAATGCCTAAAATTAATGTTCAAATAACACTTGTGCTTTCGCATACAATTACAACTAACTGCATACTACAGCTAACTTAAAAATAACTGAAGGGAAATCATTGCATTTAGATGTTGCATTCGTGCTAATAAAATCGTTGCATTAGCTGTTGCTTTACAATGCATGCAATAACTATAATAATCTTATTCCGATGTGCATAGAAAATATAGTTACATTGCAAGAAAGAACTAAATTATATGCAATGAAAACGGATAAAATTGCAGTTGCACACTAATCTTTATATTGAAGGGAAAGTATTGCAATAGCAATCTACTGCACTCAATAACGTTTGTTGTTTCATTGCAATGCATAAACTATATAACTTGCTCCTCTTTGCAATGAAAATAAATGACATAACATATGTGCTTTCCCATGCATTTCCATTCTACAACTAATTCGTTTGTATTCTGAAGAGAAAATATCACATGGTCACTTTACAATGCATACAATGACTAACTTGTTCCTTTGTGCAACGAAGAGATGTGCAGTTACATGTGCTTTTGGATTGCATTCCACATACGATTACCTAATAAGAGTTTCATATAAACTTGTTCCTCTTTGCAATGAAAAGAGATTGCATGTGCTTTTGCATGCATTTCTACTTTAAAACTAAATCATGTGTGCACAGACGACAACACCTCATATGAGCTGTCCCTTTACAATGCATACAATACCTATGTCGTTCCATTGTGCAACGAAGAAATGTGCAATGCATGTGCTGTTGCATCTTGCAAGGCACATGCAATCAAACGTTGTGCTTTGAAGAATAACAGATAAGTAATATGCACTTTCTTGCAGTTCAGTGCATTCAAGAACTAGCCCAGTCCATTGTGCGTTGACTAGATAACGTGTGATGTTTCATTGCAATGCACACAATATCTAACTTCCTCTTTGCAATAAAAAGAAAATACATAACATATGTGCTTTCCCATGCATTTCCCTTCTACAGCTAATTTGTTTGTATTCTGAAGAGAAAATATCATATGGTTGCATTACAATGGATACAATGACTAACTCGTTCCTTTGTGCAACGAAGAGATGTGCCGTGCATGTGCTTTTGGATTGCATTCCACATACGATTACCTAATAAGAGTTTCATTGCATTTCATTGCATAAAATATGTAACTTGTTCCTCTTTGCAATGAAAAGACATTGCATGTGCTTTCGCATGCATTTCTACTCTAAACTAATTCATGTGTGCACAGACGACAACACCTCATATGAGCTGTCGCTTTACAATGCATACAATACCTATGTCGTTCCATTGTGCAACGAAGAAATGTGCAATGCATGTGCTGTTGCATCTTGCAAGGCACATGCAATCAAACGTTGTGCTTTGAATAATAACAGATAAGTAATATGCACTTTCTTGCAGTTCAGTGCATTCAAGAACTAGCCCAGTCCATAGTGCTTTGACTAGATAACATGTGTTGTTTCATTGCAATTCATACAATATCTAACTTCCTCTTTGCAATAAAAAGAAAAGACATAACATATGTGCTTTCCCATGCATTTCTCTTCTACAACTAATTCATTTGTGCACTGACGAGAAAACATCACATGAGCTGTTGCTTTACAGCATACAATAACTAACTCTATTCCTCATTTGTGCGACGAAGAAATTGCAATCAATGCATGTGATTTTGGATTCATTGCACATACGATCAAACATTGTTTTGGACAAGAAAACGTCAAATGAGCGGTCAGTTTATAATGCTTGTACTCTGTACTAAATCGGTCTCTTAGAGTACTAAAATGGCCCCTGAGTACTAAATCTTGAACTTTCTAAACATACTCATGTATGGTGACTCATGTTGATGTTACTTCAAGCATTCAAAAGTCTTTATTTTACATATCTTTCTGGCCAAAGAATTCTTGAAAATTGTTACTATACAGGATGACCTCTTATCATATTTTAGCCAGACAGACATTTGACCTTCTGGACATATTTCTGGCCCAAGAGTACTTGATCTTGAACATACTCATAGACTCATTTTGATCTTCTTAAGCTATATAGAATATCCATAACATATTGTTTAAAACCTTTTGAGGACCCTTTGACCATAAAATGAGTTCAATAGGTCTATTGAACTCATTTCTGGTCAAAGGGTCCTCAAAAGGTTTTAAACAATAGAAACATTCAGACTCCTTCTGATGTTTTATAAGCTATAAATGAAAATGAAATGAAAAATGAAAAAGTTTCATTTTTGACCAACTGAACATTGCTCTGGCCCAGGAATACTAGATCTTGAACTTTCTAAACATACTCATTGGCTGCTTTTGATATAATTCAGCCATATAAGAGTCCTTATTTTACCTACTTATATTTATGGCAAAAGAGTTCTTGAACATTAAGTTACCTCTTAATATGTTCATATGCTCATAAAGACCTCTTAATATGTTCTATTGGCAAGGCAGATATTTGACCTACTGAACATATTTCTATCCCAAGATCTTGAACATACTCATAGACTCCTTCTAATGCTTCCTATAGGAAGCTATGCCCATATCTGACCTATTGAACTCTGGTCAAAGTTTCCTCAAAAGCTTTTAAAAAATGGAAACGTTTAGACTCCTGATGTCATGTAAGCTATAGGTTCCTTTTTGACCTACTGAACATAGTTCTGGCCCATGAATCTTGAAGAGACTGACTGTTTGTGATATTACTTCTGCCATACAAATTCCTTATTTTACCTACTAAAAAATCTGACCAAAGAGTTCTTAAATATTAAGTTACCATACAGAAAGACCTCTTAATATGTTCTATTGGCAAGACAGATATTTGACCGACTGAACATATTTCAGCCATACATCGGTATCTTTGCTGTGCATATTTCTAGCCAAAGAGTATTTGATCGTTAGGTTACTAAAACATAGAGATTTACTTATGATGTTTTATTGGCCAGGCAGATATTTGACCTCCTGAACACATTTCTGGCCCAAGAAAACTTTATCTTGAACTTTCTATACATACTCATAGACTCCTTATGCTTCCTAAGCCTTATAGAATGTCCATATCAGACCTTTTGAAGTAATTTTTGGTCAAAGGGTTGTCAACAGGTTTTAAAACATATAAACTTATAGACTCCTTTTGATGTTACATAAGCTATACAGAGGTTACTTTTGACCATGAACATAATTCTGACCCACAAGTACTTGAACTTTCTAAAGATACTCATAGACTAATTTTGATGTTACCTAGGTCATACAAGAGTCCTTGTTTTACCTACTGAACATATTTCTGGCCAAAGAGTTCTTGAACATTACAGTTTTTTTCAATCGCTTACACACTAAAATTAAAACTTTCCCACTATTAGCAAAACCTACACTCAAGGAGCAAAACACCGGCCTAGATTTGCACAATTGTAAGCACGTTGTCAGCTTAACCCTTTTTGCAAAACAATGCACACAGTGATTTGTAAAACTCTACACACATTTTCACACCTTAGACACAGAGAAGGATTGTGAGGTTACTTCCTTGTCATTACAAAGCCCCAGTTTGCCATTGACCACACTAATGAACGAACTGGATATTCACATCCACCAGGTGTGGAAGCACACATGTGCTAATTTGAAAACGCAGCACTCAGGTGTGCTATAAAAGGCAGCAGGTGAGTCTTCAAAAAAAAAAATAGAAGGCTCTAGAAGAAGAAGAAGAGGAAGAAGAAGAAGAGAGAGAATAAGAGGGGGAGCTCAAAGAGGACATGAAGGAGGTAGAGGAAGAGGAGAAGGAGGAAGAGGAGAAGGAGGTAGAGGAGAAGGAAGTAGAGGAGGATGAGAAGGTGGTAGAGGAGGGGATGAAGGTGGTAGAGGAGGAGGAGAAGGAGGTAGAGGGATGAGGAGAAGGGGGTAGAGGAGGAGGAGAAGGAGGTAGAGGATGAGGAGAAGGTGGTAGAGGATGAGGAGAAGGGGGTAGAGGATGAAGAACAGGAGAAGGAGGTAGAGGAAGAGGAGAATAAGGAGATAGAGGAAGAGGCCTAGGTAGAGGAAGAGGTAGAGAAGGACTTGAAGAGTTGATAGAACCTGAACAAAGAAAACGAGGACCAAATTTGACTCAAGAAATCCATGCAACACTTATTGACCATGTTACCATGTTATCAACCATGGACTGACACTGACAACCATGGAAGCTGGACAAAGAGATCAACTAAATCTCTGGTTGATACTGTAACTGAATAGTTACAATATTCTTGTTGCTTTTACAGTAGTTTTTATTCAGAGTCAAAGTGTATGTACTTCATGCAGTAATTATAATTTGTCTACAGATTTTATTTGTTTCATTGATTTCATTGTTGGTTGATTGCTGTAACTGATTATGGTAAGAAATACTGTAAAATAAATACTTGAAATATTCAGTCTGCAGCATAAATGTTGTGCAGTGCTTGGTAAGTTTATACAGTATATTTGTGTACATCCTCCCTATATCTCAAACTAATCATGAAGAATGTTGTGAGTTTGTCACTATTTTTTTTCATCTAAATTATTCCTCCTAAAAGTAGTTTTTTTTTTATTTAATTTTTTTTTTACAAATGTGTTTTTTATTTATCACAGCAGTGTGAAACTGGCTGCAATAGTGTCTGATCATTGAGGACTGTGTTGGTTAAATGAAAACTAATAGCATTTTTACAAATATGTGTATATCTTTTGACTAAAGTGTGTATGTTTTGACAGAAGTGTGTCATATTGAAAACAATCTAGGAATTATGCAAAATGAGTGTGGTGTTTGGATAATTGTCATTATATTTTGAAAAAAAGAACCCGGTTTTCAAAATTGCGTGTAAACAATTGAAAAAAACTATAAGTATTGAAATAAATACTTGAAATATTCAGTCTGCAGCATCAGTGTTGTGCAGTGCTGGGTAAGTTTATACAGTATATTTGTGTACATTCTCCCTATATCTCAAACTAATCATTAAGAATGTTGTGAGTTTGTCACTATTTTTTCTCATCTAAATTATCCCTCCTAAAAGTAGTTTTTTTATTTTTATTTTTTTTTTTACAAATGTGTTTTGTATTTATCACAGCAGTATGAAACTGGCTGCAATAGTGTCTGATCATTGAGGACTGTGTTGGTTAAATGAAAACTAATAGCATTTATACAAATATGTGTATATCTTTTGACTAAAGTGTGTATGTTTTGACAGAAGTGTGTCATATTGAAAACAATCTAGGAATTATGCAAATTGAGTTTGGTGTTTGGATAATTGTCATTATATTTTGAAAAAAAAAGAACCAGGTTTTCAAAATTGTGTGTAAACAATTGAAAAAAAACAACTTACTATACTATATCTCTTATCATGTTATTTAAGAAGATATTTGACCTACTGAACATAATCGGGCCCACCAATACATGATCTTGAACTTTCTAATAGTCATACTCTATACAGACTGATGCTTCCTAAGCCATAGAGAAGTCTCTGGTCGAAGGTTTCTCAAAACGTTTTAAACAATATAAACTTATAGACTCCTTCTAATGGAGTCTTTATTGTTGTGTGAAATATGCAACTTGTTCAGTTATTCCCAATGTAAATTGCTTTTATAAGACTTTACAGGTAGTCTTTTATTTGTATAAGTTTTTTTTATATGTAAAGCAGTTTATAAGACTTCATAGGTAGTCTTTTATATTACAGTTTTTTTATATGTACAACTGTTTATAAGACTTTATAGGTAGTCTTTTATATGTATTACAGTTTTTTATATTATGTAAAACTCTTTATAAGGCTTTATAGGTAGTCTTTTATAACAAAGCATGAAAGCAGAAGAGTTATAATGAATGGCAAGGAAACATGTTGTAATAAAAATGTTTATTGAGTTTATAAAGAATACACAGAAACATGTTGTGATAAAAATGTTTGTTGGGTTTATAAAAAATACACAGAAACATGTTGTGATAAAATGATTTACTGATGTAATGGTACAAGTAAATGTAATCAGTATTAAGAAACAAATATTATGCATGCATAATATAGTAAGGGAAAATCAAGTATTACCTTAGTGTTGTGTTCCAGACCAAAAGGAGGAGGATGCTGAGAGGCCGTGCACGGAAAAGGAAGACCAGGAGGAATAAAGCTTCTTATAGGAAAATTGTGAAAGGGACTGAAAGAGTTAAACATGTTTCAAGATCTAGGATTGGACAAATTGTGCATATGAAATGATGTATGTAAGAAAGAGGTGTGACATGTAATATGCATTATAAAAAGTACAGTAATTTGAATGGAAGTTAGACGCTGGAAGCTGGACCAGTCTCTCCATTGTTTGATGATCCAAGCCTGACACCTGCTGGTGTAACTTGTGTACTGCTTTTATTGAACTAAATTTGTAGAATTTGACCAACTTTACCTTACCTGAGAGAATAAATAAAATAAGGTAGAAGGTGAATGATATATAACTAGGTGATAGGGTAGATCTGAAACCATAAAACATGGCGCCCAACCTTGGGGCACGTTGATTATTGATTTCTAGCCAAAATCAATAATCAAGTGTTCAAGAATGAAGATAATTATTGTGTAGGTTACATAATAAGAGAAGTAGCGAAATAGTAAAAACCTTATGAAAAGGTTAAACAAATAGTAGGCTAGTGTTAAAATCTCAAAAGTGAGAGGAAGTCTAAAAAAGAAGTAATCTTTTAGACGAACAATATTCACAGTAGAATTATTAAGATAACCTGGTCAGGCCGGGTTATAGCAGAGTGCATGCACGACACTACTAAAATCTCTATTATGAAATAGGAAAACGGAAGAACGTTAGGCCTGTTAAAATAAGAGAGCTATTCTAACAAGAGATTAGAAAAATTTCAATAAATAGACATATAGAGATGAGCTAAATCATCTGATACGAAAAGGTTTAGTACATGTAGACTGCAGAAACTACCCAGCGAAGTGCACATGTTGGATGGAGACTGCTGTACAAAATCAAACCCCAGTTAGGAACTGAGATTATGGAAAGACATTTTAACATTTAACAGCTAGACTGGATATGTGTTACAGATATCTGTAATTCAGTTTTGCCTAGTCAAAAAGAACATTTCAGATATCCGCAACTACATTCTTCCTATATCCATAATTGTAATTTCAGATATCCACAAAGAAGTTCTTCCTAGGACAAATGACATCACTTTTGCCATTCATTTGTATGGGGTTTATAATTACAGATATCTACAATTCGGTTGGAGATATCCACTATGTGAATTACGGATAACTGCAACTCAGTTGTAGATATCTGTAAATCCAGTTTGAGATATCTACAATTTGATTCTGACTAGTCATAACTCCGGTTCAAGATATCTTTAATTAAACTCAATTCAAGATATCTACATGTTCCATTTCAGATATCTTGAATTAAGTTTTGACTAAGCGAAATTACATTGTAGATATCTGTAACTGGAATTATGACTAGTCAAAATAACTTTGTAGATATCTCAAACTGGAGTTAGGGATAGTCATAATTGAATTGTAGATATCTATTATCAAGGTATAGATATCTTGAACTGAAATTTGATTAGAGATATCTGAAATTTGAGATATCTGTAACTTTCCTTTTGCCTAGTCAAAATGTAATTGCAGATATCTTGAATTGGAGTTTTGACTAGGCGAAATGACGTCTGCAGATATCTGTATGCAAATTAGCCCGCATCACACTTTAGGCGGGAACAGAGCATGTTTTTAATTATATTAGCTACTGTTTTAACCTAAAAACCTACAGGCTAATGCTAATGAATACATATACACTCACCGGCCACTTTATTAGGTACACCTGTCCAACTGCTCGGTAACACTTAATTTCTAAGCAGCCAATCACATGGCGGCAACTCAGTGCATTTAGGCATGTAGACATGGTCAAGACAATCTCCTGCAGTTCAAACCGAGCATCAGTATGGGGAAGAAAGGTGATTTGAGTGACTTTGAACGTGGCATGATTGTTGGTGCCAGAAGGGCTGGTCTGAGTATTTCAGAAACTGCTAATCTACTGGGATTTTCACGCACAACCATCTCTAGGGTTTACAGAGAATGGTCAGAAAAGAAAAAACATCCAGTGAGCGGCAGTTCTGTGGGCGGAAATGCCTTGTTGATGCCAGAGGTCAGAGGAGAATGGCCAGACTGGTTCGAGCTGATAGAAGGGCAACAGTGACTCAAATAACCACCCGTTACAACCAAGGTGGGCAGAAGAGCATCTCTGAACGCACAGTACGTTGAACTTTGAGGCAGATGGGCTACAGCAGCAGAAGACCACACCGGGTGCCACTCCTTTCAGCTAAGAACAGGAAACTGAGGCTACAATTTGCACAAGCTCATCGAAATTGGACAATAGAAGATTGGAAAAACGTTGCCTGGTCTGATGAGTCTCGATTTCTGCTGCGACATTCGGATGGTAGGGTCAGAATTTGGCGTCTACAACATGAAAGCATGGATCCATCCTGCCTTGTATCAACGGTTCAGGCTGGTGGTGGTGGTGTCATGGTGTGGGGAATATTTCTTGGCACTCTTTGGGCCCCTTGGTACCAATTGAGCATCGTTGCAACGCCACAGCCTACCTGAGTATTGTCGCTGACCATGTCCATCCCTTTATGACCACAATGTACCCAACTTCTGATGGCTACTTTCAGCAGGATAATGCGCCATGTCATAAAGCTGGAATCATCTCAGACTGGTTTCTTGAACATGACAATGAGTTCGCTGTACTCAAATGGCCTCCACAGTCACCAGATCTCAATCCAATAGAGCATCTTTGGGATGTGGTGGAACGGGAGATTCGCATCATGGATGTGCAGCCGACAAATCTGCGGCAACTGTGTGATGCCATCATGTCAATATGGACCAAACTCCCTGAGGAATGCTTCCAGCACCTTGTTGAATCTATGCCACGAAGAATTGAGGCAGTTCTGAAGGCAAAAGGGGGTCCAACCTGTTACTAGCATGGGGTACCTAATAAAGTGGCCGGTGAGTGTATATATATTATATATTATTTTCTGGTGTTTGTATTTTTTTTATTTGTTATTATTTTTTTTTTTTTCAATTATGGCCAACACCATGAAAGCTTCTTTCTTCTTCCATTCATAGAAATAAGGAAATTAACCAAGTTCTTCTTTGATTATGGAGGGGAGAGGAAATTACACAATGTCATGCACAATAATTTGTGTACATGCACAATGATGTTTTAGATATCTTTAACTTTCATTCTGCCTAGTCAAAACTGAATTACAGATATCTGCAATTGTCATATAAGATGTGTGATGAGTTGAATGTCGTTTTCAATGATGTAATTGCTGATATCTGTAATTCAGTTTTGCCTAATCAAAACTCAATTATAGATATCTCTACCTGTAGTTTCGACTAGTCACAATTACGTTACAGATATCTTGAATGACAATTCCAACTATCCAAAATGTAATTACGACTAGTCAGAAAGACTTTGTTGATATCTACAATGTTAATTCTGGATAGTCAGACTTAGGTTTTAAATGCTAAAATGGCTTGCCATATTTTGAGATGCGCCTCGCCTCGCCTGCAATGTAGTCGAGAGTAGGCGGCTGCAGTGAGAGGAGGAGTGAAAAAGCGCAGGCGAGACGGACAAATCTTGGTTCTCGCAGTGGGTCTGACACCCATAGACATAATCAATGGATAGACGCCCTATTGGCCGCTGGAGCGCACGTCAACGGCGCCGCCATATTGAGGAGAGCAACTTTCCCATACCTCTCATACAGGGAAATGAGAAAAATGCCTGTTTTGTGCTCTGCTTGGGGCTGTACACATCGCCACACAACTGAAAACAGCTTTCGAGGAAGTACCTTTCACAAGCAAGACTGAACGTTTGTTTTTGGTTGTATTTGGTCATGATTTAATAATCAATAGTAACGTTCAGAGGTTAAATTTAAAAATACTACTGTTATTGTGTAACGAAATGTAGTTTTAATAGTTTTTCAGTCGACAATGTAGTTGTTTAAAGCTCAAATATGTGGTTTGTTTCTAAAGATAACGCCTATTTAAAAATTCGATGTGAAGTTTTCGGAGTTGTAAGCTGCGCTCAGCGCTCGTCTCCCCCGCCTGGAAGAGCCTTTCCTCGGCCAGTGCTTCTGACGGTTGCCGCTGGCTCTGGATGTCTCTAGTCTCAGCCCGTTCTCATCCCAAAGCGCCATATACAAACGCTTTTGCAAAAGCGTAAATATACAACGTCTAGAAGTTAAACACAGAGATATAATTCGTCTTGTGTTTATCTAACGGGCGATCTTTGCTCTTATTAATCTATACATGGTTCCCTGGTAAATCGTTTTTGCTGAGGGCAAATGAAGTTTCATAACTTTATATGTAGGCTATTTTAACGTTACATCCTGCTGTGTGTTTGACTGAAGCTACTTCTGTTATAATGGCTAGCCTATTACTGATCAATAAAACTGAAATTTAACAAAAAGAGCTAAATATTAAATGTGTCACTTCACTATTTTATATTGTGTATATTCTGTAATTGAAATGTCTTATTCTATTGCTATTATTATAGTATTATTAATAAACTATACTATTATCAATATTTTATATAATTATACTATTATTCTTTACCATTTTATTTGCTGTATGCTACTTGTTTATTTTATTGACTAAACAATTTACTATTACTTCTCAGTGTATGTTATAATTACTGTATGCCCAGTTGTACCATAACAAATGTATTATCATAAAGGATCCATCAGTTATCTATGTTATTGCTAAAATCTGGTCAATCACAGAAAATGCATTTTCCACAATAAGCAAACTTAAATATCTCAGTATGGGGGACTTCACCATTCTTATCCAAGAATAAAAAGCCAGATACATGACAAGCCTGAGTTTGACCATTCTTTATTTAAAAAATATAGATATTTTACAAGTCTAACTATCGATGTTTTAAATAATTAGAGATGGAACTTTTTGTACACCACATACAAACCACTGAAATCGGTTGATAAATGTAAAAACAGTTTGTTTTATCCAGAAAAAAACGCAGCTCGCCCGTTTACTTACATTTGATACAGTGCAGTCTTGCCCTCCGCAAAATGGCGGACCCGTTGACGTATCGCAGCAACGTTCCAAAGCGGCCAATAGGGCGTCTATCCATTTATTATGTACTGATAGGCTTGTTTGAGATGCGCCTCGCCTCGTGCTGCAATGTAGTCGAGAGTAGGCGGCTGCAGTGAGAGGAGGAGTGAAAAAGCGCAGGCGAGACGGACAAATTCGGTTCTCGCAGTGGGTCCTGGTAACATCTAAACGCTTAACGTGAAGACGCATAACGTGGCTTAATGTTCTAAGACAGTGATATTAAAACACCAAATTCACTACACATATTAATAAACCATAGTATGTATAAAAAATAAGATGAGTCCAGGATATCGACGCGACGCGAATAATAACACGTTAAGCATTTTCTACCATAGAAAACCGTTATGAGAAGAACGCTTAACGTGGCTTAATGTACTAAGACAGCAATATTAAAACACCAAATTCACTACACATCATATTACAGCCCGTTCTCACAAACGCTTTTGCAAAAGCGTAAATATACAACGCACAGGGTACCCTTTAGCGCCAAATGAGACGTAAAAATAAAGCGGGCAGAAGGCGCCTCCTAGTGGCCTAACCCTACCCCAACCCCATACCTAAACTTAACCGTTTCATTTGGCGCTAAAGGGTACCCTGTGCGTTGTATATTTATGCTTTTGCAAAAGTGTCAAAATATGGCGCCTTGGGATGAGAATGCGTTGCATATTAATAAACCACACTATGTATAAAAAAATAAGATGAGTCCAGAATATCAACGCAACGCGATTAATAACACGTTAAGCATTTGTCCCCCATAGAAAACCGTTATGAGAAAACGCTTAACGTGGCTTAATGTACTAAGACAGTAATATTAAAACACCAAATTCACTACACATCATATTAATAAACCACACTATGTATAAAAAATAAGATGAGTCCAGAATATCAACGCAACGCGATTAATAACACGTTAAGCATTTTCTCCCCATAGAAAACCGTTATGAGAAAACGCTTAACGTGGCTTAATGTACTAAGACAGTGATATTAAAACACCAAATTCACTACACATCATATTAATAAACCACACTATGTATAAAAAAATAAGATGAGTCCAGAATATCAACGCAACGCGATTAATAACACGTTAAGCATTTTCTCCCCATAGAAAACCGTTATGAGAAAACGCTTAACGTGGCTTAATGTACTAAGACAGTGATATTAAAACACCAAATTCACTACACATCATATTAATAAACCACACTATGTATAAAAAATAAGATGAGTCCAGAATATCAACACAACGCGATTAATAACACGTTAAGCATTTTCTCCCCATAGAAAACCGTTATGAGAAAACGCTTAACGTGGCTTAATGTACTAAGACAGTGAACACCAAATTCACTACACATCATATTAATAAACCATAGTATGTATAAAAAATAAGATGAGTCTTGCAGAATATCAACGCAACGCGATTAATAACACGTTAAGCTTAAGTTAAGCTTAATTCAATACACTTAAGTGTGAATTAAATGCAATTTTTTTGGCACACTGAATACACATTAATGGTAATTAATGTCAAATATATCACATATTAAGTAGAAATAAAATGCAATAAGTTGCCATTAAGAGTGATTTTTGGTACCACTTAAGTGGGACTTTAATACAACATTATATTTACTTTCATAATTGCTTCTTGTCTATTTAAAATGTATTTAAAGTGCACTGCTCAATGCACTGACAAGCAATTAATGTAAACTAAAATGTACTTTAATGTCACTTAATGTCACGAAAACAAAGTGTAATGTTTTCGACAAACTTATTGCATATTATATGTAATTGATTTGAACGTATCACAGATTAGGCTCAAATTAAATGCTATTAGTTGATATTAAGAGTGATTTTTGAAATATGGTAAAAGTGTACTTCCAAATATACTGACAAGCAATTAATGTCAACTAAAATATACTTTAATGTAATATACTGTACATGTACACTATTATATAATTAAATACATTTGTAATTAAAAAAAATAATAACTGACAAAACAATCTCTAAAATAAATACATAAAAACCTTTCTGTTGATGCACAAGAAAAAAAAACAAAGAAACAAACAGTTACAACACTTTAAAGGGATACCGTAGTTCACCTTAAAATGAAAATTCTGTCATTTATTACTCACCCTCAAGTTGTTTCAAACCTGTATGAATTTTTCTTCTGCAAGTTGTCCTCCATTATAGTACTGTATCACAAATTTATTGGAAAAACACATTCCAAGTGCATTAATGCACACAGTATATATTATAGATTAAACACATTTAAAATAAATGAACAAATGTAATGTTTTCCATTAAAAGTAAAATTTTGGTAACACTTTACAATAAGGTTCATTTATTAAACATTAGTTAATGTATTAACTAACATGAACTAACCATGAGCAATAGCCTACATTTGTTACTGTTTTTGTTAATCTTTGTTAACGTTAGTTAATACAAATCCAGCTGTTCATTGTTTGTTCATGTTAGTTCACAGTGCATTAACTAATGTTAACAAGATTTTAATAAAGTATTAGTAAATGTTGAAATTAACATTAACAAAGATTAACAAATGCTGTAGAAGTATTGTTCATTCTTTGTTAATGTTAACTAATGTAGTTAACTAATGAACCTTATTGTAAAGTGTTACCAAAATTGTATTTAGTATATTATTCAATTCATCAAAATAAATTTCATTTAATAACTTATAACTTTAATAACTTTTAAACACTATAAAATCATAATTATTTAAAATGTAAAACTTAAGTAATTTTTTTAAAACATGCACTTGAGTGTGTTTAGAAATATTATCATGAAAAGTGTACTTTCTTTAAGAAAAACTTAAAGGGACACTGTGTGGGATCTACCCCATCTAGTGGTTAAAAAGTGTTTTGCATTCAAACGAATTTTGCTCTCCAGCGCCTCGCTTTTTCAAGTGCGTACTGCATCTACGGTTGCCGTTATGTACCAAAAATGCTATGACAGGATGTCTTGTAGTAACACTTCATCGAGTTTCTCTCCGGATGAACAGGTTTGTAATTAAAAAATAAAAAAACAGCAACGTGACACAACAAACAAATGAATGTTACAGTATTAGTTGCTGACACTGAAAAACATGAACTGTTGTAATTAGTAGTAATGCCGACTTTATTCGTTATATTTTCTGACTTACGTGATTGTTAGATATCATTCTCGGATGATTCAAAAGTAGGGAGAGGAAGAGGAAGAGGGAGAGGAAGAGGTAGAGGACAGAGAGGCAGTGGATCAGTGGGATCTAGGCGAGGAGATGGACGACGACAGAGGTGGCAAGTAACGAATTACATTTACTCGCGTTACGTAATTGAGTAGTTTTTTTGTGTACTTCTACTTTTTTAAGTAGTTTTTAAAATCTGTACTTTTACTTTTACTTAAGTACATTTTGTTTGAAGTATTGTACTTCGCTACATTTTAAATCATATCCGTTACTGAGTAAAAAATAATAGTGCACGGGAGAAAAAAAAAATCACACTCCGGAAACTACTGCATTGGTTGAAAGGCGGGAGAACAAACGCGCAAGAAAGGTGACGCAGACCCATAGACAGACCCAGCTGAAGCTGAAAACGAATCGCGCTCGAATTCTTATGAAACGAATTATGTCCTCGAGGATTTGTTTGCTAAAAATGTGGACGCAAAGTGGCTGCAAATGAGGATATAGGACACTACCCCTCCTGCAGATAAAGGTATGTGCCGATTATAACTTCGAATGACTTACGTGATGCAGAGGGAATCCAGAAATCCAGTCATGAAAGTGGAATTATACACTTAACGCATCACGTAAAACATGCGAAATAATGGATAGATACATGGAAAGTAGAACTGTGCAATAAATCCAATCGTGTGAATATTTAAGCACAAAAATACTGCATGTAAATGTATAACCCTATTTGTTCTGCTGAGCTGCGCCGCGTTTTGTACTAAGTTAACTTAGTACATACTCAAGTATGCGTGACATTCATGTGCTGTGTCTGAAATCTCCACTCAAAGCACTACTCCCTAAACCCTATGTTGGGGGTAGAGAGCAGAGCACTATATAGTGAGCTCACCAGCATAATAGAAACACCACTTTAGGACACTACTCGATCGTCTCTCTGCGCCGTTGATTACATTACCTGTCAGCTGGTGCCGAGCCGGCTCTGGGCTTAATAGATTTTTTAAAATAAATACATTACATTATACTGAGCTTATTTCTCCAAAATTTAAACTAAAAGTGATTTCTGGCCGTTTTTGTTATAATGCACTACTCCACACATGATTATAACTTATTTTTACGATCCGCACAATGCATGATGGGGTAACACTTTAGAATACTGTATCTTACTTACTGCATAACTAATAAGGAATTAATGAAGAACTAATAGGTAATTCTTTATTAACACTTAAGTCACTACTGTTAACTACTAAGGAAGATGTGTTAACTAATCAGTATGTAATATAATGTTATGATTGTGTTAAGTATCAGTTAGTTAATCAATAGCTAATGAATTCTGTCATACCTCCTGAAGAACTACTATTAATTATCTATTAATTAAGGTTCAAGAAAAATAACTATGAAGTAACTACTAATTAACAGTCATACACATAGTCAGTTTGTCATTCTTCAGCACTAATAAGAAAGATAAGTTCAGACATTTACCTATAGGCTCTGATCTGCAAATAAGCAAAAACATATCATGTATATTACACCTTATTATTATACTTAGTTCTTATACATTTTAAACTTCTTTTGCACCATTCAAGTTCCGGCAATATCGCGGTAGCCACATACACTGAGCCTGGGTTCTGCCAAGGTTTTTTTTTTTTTTTTTGTTGTTGTTGTTTTTTTTTCATTCTGTCACCTGATGGAGTTTTGGTTCCTTGCCACTGTTGCCTTTTTCACCTCTCTTCGCCTTTGTCGCAAGTAATTGTCGTGTATTTTACAAAGGTTTAGATGATTACATTAATATATATAGGCTATATATATATATATATATATATATATATATATATATATATATATATATATATATATATATATATATATATATATATATATATATATATATATATATATATATATATTTTTTTTTTTTTTTTTTTCAGTAAGTTTTATTTGAGTCAGAAGTATGTGGTAATTCTTTATTAATTACTAATGGGTTCCCTATATTTTTACTTTAGAAGACTGTTTCAGGTTATAAGTAATTCCTGAAGGACTATCTAATAATTATTTATTAATTACTAATGGGTTCCCTGTGTTGTCACTTTAGAATACTGTTCCAGGTTCTAAGTAATTCCTGAAGAACTATTTAAAAGTTATTTATTAATTACTAATAAGTTCCTTATATTTTCACTTTACAAGACTGTTTCAGATTATAAGTAGCCTAATTCCTGGATAATTATTTGATAATTCTTTATTAATTACTAATGGGTTCCCTATATTTTCACTTTAGAATACTGTTCCAGCTTCTAAGTAATTCCTGCAGAATTATTTGATATTTATTAATTACTAATAAGTTCCCTATATTTTCAGTTTCCCTCAGTCGTTGCCTCAAATACATGGATTTACTCAGTGGCATTTGATGCTGAGGAAAACAGACAAACACACACTGTATATAAAATATGCAAATAATCTGAGGTTAGTTTTGTATGACTGTTCAGTAGTTACTTCTTAGTTGTTTTTCTTGAACCTTAATTAGTTGATAATTAATAGTAGTTCTTCAGGAGGTATGACAGAATTCATTAGCTATTGATTAACTAACTGATACTTAACACAATCATAAAATTATATTACATACTGATTAGTTAACACATCTTCCTTAGTAGTGAAGAAGTAGTTAATGAAGAATTACCTATTAGTTCGTCAATAATTCCTTATTAATTCTGCAGTAAGTAAGATACAGTATTCTAAAGTGTTACCCATGATGGTGTAGGGCTTTGTTAGTGACCATCGGTTGTAAACATGTAAACAGAATGCACTTTTCAAAATGCATTCTGGGATACATTGAGAGGACTATATAGGGTATAATAATCATCACTATACATTCGGACAGCACTACAAAATGGCGAGCTCACTATATAGTCCACTAAATAGTGAGGAGTGGGACATTTCGGACACAGCAATGGTGTTTTCAGCGTCTCGCAAACAATTTGTGAATATGAACATTTCCAGAGCTGCTCTGAGAGAACGCCTAATGGGCATTTTCATAATTTTATTTGAGAAAAAACGTTGGTTTTTTTACACTTTTCTTCACTTTTGGTCTTCACTACAACCCGTCAAAATAAAAGTTGGGTTTCACTATGAGAAATTATGACAGAAATATATTACTATTGTAGGCATACAGAAGAACGTAGCCTACCTCTCAAAATAATAATAATAACAACAACAATATTAATACATTTCATTATTTAAAGGAATAGTTTTTTTGTCCATGGTTTAATTTAGTAAATCTGTTTTTGCAGCGCTTCCCCCAAAAATAAAAGGACACAAGTTTAAATTTACATTTGATTACCACCGTTTTTGATAATATATTTCTATTAAATCAAAGAAACATTAATTTTCTGAATAAAATACATTTCATAGGACAATATAATTCTTAAACATTTTAATAAATAATTAATGCTAAAAATAAGTTGTCATTATCAATTATCGAATTTGATTTATTAGACATGTTTTGTTAATTTTAATAAACAAAACAAACAAATGGTTTCAAGTTTACTATAATTAAAAGCATTTGTTCAACCAAATAAAAACCCTGTTTTCGTAATAATTTTAACTGATGATAATAATTTATTTAATAATTTATTAATATTGTAAACCATGGTATTTTCTGAGACGTTATCATACTGTGAAAATCTCATACCATTACAACCCCACACGGGGATTCCCCCACCCCGGTGTTAAAAAAGTAACTCAGTAACTTTTACTTTGAGTAAATTTTAAATGAGCTACTTTTTACTTTTACTTGAGTAGATTTTTAGACCAGTACTTTTACTTGTACTTAAGTAAAATTTTATTGAAGTAGTAGTACTTTTACTTGAGTAGCATATTTTATTACTCTTTCCACCTCTGGACGACGAGGAGCGCGAGTGTCAACACAACGACGACAAAGATACCCGGCAGCTACAAGAGACGATCAAAGTAGGATTAACCCTCTCCAATGTTCACAAAATGAAACTATAGCCATAGGCTACATAAAAATTATGCTGTATGCGTCTGCATTATTCAGATGCGGTCACAGTATAAATGATAAATAACATAAAATGTCAGAAAACTAAAATCTTGAAATAGCCTTAGGTGTGCAAACAATGCAAAAACAATCATTATCTCTATATTCTTAATGAATTTATAGGTTATAAAGTGTAAACTTACAAACCTTGATTTTAGCACCTTCACAATGGCAGCTAATCAATGCGCCTCAATGCTCTCCTCCTCCGTTTCTGATGCTTTCAGTCACGTGACGCTAGATCTGAGTCTGACGAAAACGCGTTGTAGAAACGCGTTTGGCTGGTGGTACTTTTTGACACTCTCTGCTATTATAGTTTTTCAAGATGGCGGAACAACATGGAAGCCTCCGTGAACCTACCCGTCCCATGATAATTAAGATAATAAATTCTTCATTTACGGGGATAAGTCAGATAATTGCAGAGGTATTTGTACACCATTAAGGACATATTTATGAATAAAAATATTGATTTCAGATAATAAAATACCTACAGAACTACACAGTGTCCCTTTAAGTAGACATTATTAAAAATAGATTTTTTTAAAACATGCACTTAGGTGTGTTTAGAAATATTGTGATGAAAGTGTACTTATTTTAAGTTAAACTTAATTAGATATTATTACAAAGTGCATTTGTAAAAAGCGCACTTAAGTGTGTTTATAAATATGATCATGAAAGTGTACTTTCCATAAGTAAAACTTAATTAGACATTATTACAAAGTGCATTTTTAAGAAGTACACTTAAGTGTGTTTATAAATATGATCATGAAAGTGTACTTTCTATAAGTAAAACTTAATTAGACATTATTACAAAGTGCATTTTTAAAAAGTACACTTAAGTGTGTTTATAAATATTGTCATGAAAGTGTAATTACTTTAAGTTGAACTTAATTACATATTATTACAAAGTGCATTTTTAAAAGTGCACTTAAGTGAGTTTATAAATATTGTGATGAAAGTGTACTTACTTTAAGTTAAACTTAATTACATATTATTACAAAGTGCATTTTTAAAAAGTACACTTAAGTGTGTTTATAAATATTGTAATGAAAGTGTACTTACTTTAAGTTAAACTTAATTACATATTATTACAAAGTGCATTTTTAAAAAGTACACTTAAGTGTGTTTATAAATATTGTGATGAAAGTGTACTTACTTTAAGTTAAACTTAATTACATATTATTACAAAGTGTATTTATAAAAGTGCACTTAAGTGTGTTTATAAATATTGTGATGAAAGTGTACTTACTTTAAGTTAAACTTAATTGGTATTTAATTTTAATTATATTATATTATCTGCAAGTACACTTTTCAAAAAGTATACTTTAATAGGTTTAAGCACACAAAAAGTACACTTTCAATACAATTAAGCACACTTCTTTTTCACAAGGGTTTCTATGGAGAAGAATGCTTCACGTGTTATAATCGCGTTGCGTTGATATCCTGGACTCATCTTATTTTTATATATACTATGGTTTATTAATATGATGTGTAGTGAATTTGGTGTTTTAATATCACTGTCTTCAGTACATTAAGCCACGCTTAAGCGTTTTCTCATATACGGTTTCTTATGGGGAGAAAATGCTTAACGTGTTATTAGGTGACGCGTTGCATTCATATTCCTGCACTCATCTTATTTTTTATACATACTATGGTTTATTAATATGATGTGTAGTGAATTTGGTGTTTAATATCACTGTCTTAGTACATTAAGATACTGAATGTAATTTTAAGTTCTGTTGCTTTTATATGAAAATAAATATAATGAACAAGACACCCAAAGTATTTATTTAATTACATTCCAAATATGTGTTTATCAATATTTTTTTTCTTTAATACAGACATGTGTTTTTATATATTGTTTTAATAAAAATATTATGTGCATAAAAAATAGCATATTTGACATCACATAATTACCCATATGGCACTGTCAGAGAGTGTATTCACCCATAACAAATATGTATACACATAAAACATGATATAGAGTTTTAAAATCAAACATGTTAAAAGAGAAAAATACATCACGGTTGTTTAAACCAATGAGCATTAAGCTGTGTCGTCAGCAAGTCGTTTCCTATCATGCTTTTGATCCGCGCAGTCGGTGGAGAGCAACTGCGCGCGACTGCAGAATCCGACAGGTGCGCCTTGCGCTCGCGAGGTTTTTTGACTTACGTCGACATGACATCAGAGCCAGGCGGACCGTTCCCGGACACATTTCTAACCGGCATGCATCTCGCGCTGATCACCGGTGATCGGTTCTGCGCAGATTTTGCTCATCTCAAACAAGCCTAAAGTCTGATATCGCGGATTCACGGATTCACGCTCGTGCACGTGTTGTAATAAACTGGATGTAATTAGGCTTGTTTGAGATGCAAGTCTAATTTGTTCAGAGCATTGTGCAAAAGAAAAAAAATACACCATTATTTACAACAAACATAAACTCCCTTTGGGTAGATCGGTGCACAACTGTAAACAATATCACAGTACATATTGGAACTGAACATGCAACATACATATACTGTAAATCATTCATGCACATCTCTTCTCATCAGTGAAAGCTGAGGCTCACCTGCGAGAAATTGTTCAATTTAGGATAAAAAGGTTTTTTTTAAGATAAAAAAAGTAAAATTTGCTTGACGGATTTTGACAACTAGTTTAACATTTTTGTATGTGATGACTCAAGCAATGAAATGAGGACTATTAGTTTTATATGGAATGACTATTCAGCATTCACAAGTACAGTTAATTTGGACTGATATGACATAAGCAAATGATACTAGGCTTGTTTGAGATGCGCCTCGCCTCGCCTGCAATGTAGTCGAGAGTAGGCGGCTGCAGTGAGAGGAGGAGTGAAACCACTGAACATTAAGCTGTGTCGTCAGCAAGTCGTTTCCGATCATGCTTTTGATCAGCGCAGTCGGTGGAGAGCAACTGCGCGCGACTGCAGAATCCGACACTTTCGCCTTGCGCTCGCGAGAGTTTTTTGACACACGTCGGTATTACGTCAGAGCCAGGCGGACCGTTCTCGGACACATTTTTAACCGGCATGCATCTCGCGCTGATCACCGGTGATCGGTTCTGCGCAGATTTTCTCATCTCAAACAAGCCTAATGTTATAAAACAGCAGTGAGTTGTATGAAAGCAATTGATGCAAGTCCAAAAGCATTTGCAATTTGTTGGAAGGAATGAGAAACTGCTACTATGTTGTGCACAAATGACAAAATGTTGTGGAGGTTGAACTAACTGTTGTGCAAATGTAAATAGTGATGTGAGAAATGCACCAACGCGACTGAGAAAAACTGTAATAAATCAACTATATCCGTGTTATTTTAGAATCATTGAGATACTATTATTATATTTTTTATTAATATTTGGAATTATTTCTATATTTTCATTTTCATAATTACACAAACTTTTTATGTTAGGTGCGATTAATCAATTTTAACAGCACTAATTTAAATCGATTTTTAGATCATGTTTTATCAATTTGGTTGTTATTGTCATATATTTGTAAATGTGTAAATTATTTTTATTCATTTTTATTTAAAATGTGTTTTAAATGTTATTTTATTTCAGTTAATGTCTATTTATTTATTTCAAGTAACGAAAAAATGTATTTTCATGCTTTTAACTATAATACCACTTTAGTTAACTATAATACCACTTTAGTAGTTAACTATAATAACATTTTAGTTGACTATACCACTTAACTATAATAACACTTTAGTTAATTATAATAACACTTTAATTAACTATAATAACACTTTAGTTAACTATATAATAACACTTCAGTTAACTACAATAACACTTTATTTAACTATAATAACACTTTAGTTAACTATAATACCACTTTAGTTAACTATAATACCACTTTAGTTAACTATAATACCACTTTAGTTAACTATAATAACACTTTAGTTAAGTATAATACCACTTTAGTAGTTAACTATAATAACACTTTAGTTAACTATGATAACACTTTAGTTAACTATAATCACTTTAGTAGTTAACTATAATAACACTTTAGTTAACTATAATACTACTTTAGTTAACTATAATACCACTTTAGTTAACTATGATAACACTTTAGTTAACTATGATAACACTTTAGTTAACTATAATACTACTTTAGTTAACTATAATAACACTTTAGTTGCCTACAATAACACTTTAGTTTACTATAATAACACTTTAGTTAACTATAATAACACTTTAGTTAACTATAATACCACTTTAGTAAACTATAATACCACTTTAGTTAACTATAATACCACTTTAGTTAACTATAATACCACTTTAGTTAACTACAATACCACGTCATTAGTTAACTATAATAACACTTTAGTTAACTATAATAACACTTTAGTTAACTATAATACCACGTTAGTAGTTAACTATAATAACACTTTAGTTAACTATGATAACACTCTAGTTAACTATAATACTACTTTAGTTAACTATAATAACACTTTAGTTAACTTAAATAACACTTTAGTTAACTATAATAACACTTTAGTTAACTATAATAACACTTTAGCTAACTATAATACCACTTTAGCTAACTATAATACCACTTTAGTTAACTACAATAACACTTTAGTTAACTACAATAACACTTTAGTTAACTACAATAACACTTTAGTTAACTATAATAACACTTTAGTTAACTATAATACCACTTTAGTTAACTATAATAACACTTTAGTTAACTATGATAACACTTTAGTAAACTATAATACTACTATAGTTAACTATAATACCACTTTAGTTAACTATGATAAGACTTTAATTAACTATAATAACACTTTATTTAACTATAATACCACTTTAGTAGTTAACTATAATAACATTTTATTTAACTATACCACTTTAGTAGTTAACTATAATAACACTTTAGTTAACTATGATAACACTTTAGTTAACTATAATACTACTTTAGTTAACTACAAAAACACTTTAGTCAACTATAATACCACTTTAGTTAACTATAATACCACTTTAGTTAACTATAATACCACTTTAGTTACCTATATAATAACACTTTAGTTAACTATAACACCACTTTATTTAACTATAATACCACTTTAGTTAACTATAATACCACTTTAGTTAACTATAATACCACTTTAGTTAACTATAATAACACTAATACCACTTTAATTAACTATAATAACACTTTAGTTAACTATAATACCACTTTAGTTAACCATAATACCACTGTAGTTAACTATAATAACACTAGTTAACTATAATAACACTTTAGTTAACTATAATAACACTTTAGTTAACTATAATACCACTTTAGTTAACTATAATACCACTTTAGTTAACTATAATAACACTTTAGTTAACTATAATAACATTTAGGTTGTTCGAAACATGTTCCAAGAAAATATCTGGATTTATTTAATTGCAAATGCCACATAGTTTAATATTTTTAATTGAAGTGTAATGACATTCACTTTGCATCTTCTGTGTAATGTAAAATCTCAGTATGCAACACTGTATGGGGCAGAGGTGGAAAGTAACGAATTACATTTACTCGCGTTACGTAATTGAGTAGTTTTTTTGTGTACTTCTACTTTTTTAAGTAGTTTTTAAAATCTATACTTTTACTTTTACTTAAGTACATTTTGTTTGAAGTATTGTACTTCGCTACATTTTAAATCATATCCGTTACTGAGTAAAAAATAATAGTACACGGGAGAAAAAAAAATAATCACACTCCGGAACCTACTGCATTGGTTGAAAGGCGGGAGAACAAACACGCAAGAAAGGTGACGCAGACCCATAGACAGACCCAGCTGAAGCTGAAAACGAATCGCGCTCGAATTCTTATGAAACGAATTATGTCCTCGAGGATAGATATTTGTTTGCTAAAAAAGTGAACGCAAAGTGGCAGCAAAAGGAGGATATAGGACACTACCCCTCCTGCAGATAAAGGTATGTGCCGATTATAACTTCGAGTGACTTACAAGTGATGCAGAGGGAATCCCGAAATCCAGTCATGAAAGTGGAATTATTCACTTAACGCAGATATCACGTAAAACATGCAAAATAATGGATAGATACATGGAAAGTAGAACTGTGCAATAAATCCAATCGCAACCTGGTCTGTGAATATTTAAGCACAAAAATACTGCATGTAAATGTATAACCCTATTTGTTCTGCTGAGCTGTGCCGCTTTTTGTCTACTAAGTTAACTTAGTACATACTCAAATATGCGTGACATTCATGTGCTGTGTCTGAAATCTCCACTCAAAGCACTACTCCCTAACCCCTATGTTGGGGGTAGAGAGCAGAGCACTATATAGTGAGCTCACCAGCATAATAGAAACACCACTTTCGGACACTACTCGATCGTCTCTCTGCGCCGTTGATTACATCATCTGTCAGCTGGTGCCGAGCCGGCTCTGGGCTTAATAGATTTTTTAAAATAAATACATTACTTTATATTGAGCTTATTTCTCCAAAATTTAAAAACTAAAAGTGATTTCTGGCCGTTTTTGTTTTAATGCACTACTCCACACATTATTATAACTTATTTTTACGATCCGCGCAATGCATGATGGTATGTAGGGCTTTGTTAGTGACCATCGGTTGTACACATGGTTGTACACTACTTTTCAAAATGCATTCTGGGATACATTGAGAGGACTATATAGGGTATAATAATCATCATTATACATTCGGACAGCACTACAAAATGGCGAGCTCACTATATAGTCCACTATATAGTGAGTAGTGGGACATTTCGGACACAGCAATGGTGTTTTCAGCGTCTCGCAAACAATTTGTGAATATGAACATTTCCAGAGCTGCTCTGAGAGAACGCCTAATGGGCATTTTCATAATTTTATTTGAGAAAAAACTTTGTTTTTTTACACTTTTCTTCACTTTTGGTCTTCACTACAACCCGTCAAAATAAAAGTTGGGTTTCACTATGAGAAATTATGACAGAAATATATTACTATTGTAGGCATACAGAAGAACGTAGCCTACCTCTCAAAATAATAATAATAATAATAACAACAACAATATTAATACATTTCATTATTTAAAGGAATATTTTTTTTGTCCATGGTTTAATTTAGTAAATCTGTTTTTGCAGCGCTTCCCCCAAAAATAAAAGGACACAAGTTTAAATTTACTTTTGATTACCACCGTTTTTGATAATATATTTGTATTAAATCAAAGAAACATTAATTTTCTGAATAAAATGCATTTCATAGGACAATATAATTCTTAAACATTTTAATAAATAATTAATGCTAAAAATAAGTTGTCATTATCAATTATTGAATTTAATTGATTAGACATGTTTTATTAAAATTTTAATAAACAAAACAAACAAATGGTTTCAAGTTTATTATAATTAAAAGCATTTGTTCAACCAAATAAAAACCCTGTTTTCGTAATAATTTTAACTGATGATAATAATAATAATTTATTTAATAATTGATTAATACTGTAAACCATGGTATTTTCAGAGACGTTATCACACTGTGAAAATCTCATACCATTACAACCCCACACGGGGATTCCCCCACCCCGGTGTTAAAAAAGTAACTCAGTAACTTTTACTTTGAGTAAATTTTAAATGAGCTACTTTTTACTTTTACTTGAGTAGATTTTTAGACCAGTACTTTTACTTGTACTTAAGTAAAATTTTATTGAAGTAGTAGTACTTTTACTTGAGTAGCATATTTTATTACTCTTTCCACCTCTGGTATGGGGTCACTGCCCGTGTGTGTGTGTGTGTGATCAGAGGAAAGCCCTGATGTGTGTATTGCGAGAGCGGCTGTTCTCCAGCAGTCTGATGGTGATCGTGAGCAGATCTACACCGTTCAGGATGAACATCTATCCACTTCAAGAAGCGCACAGAGATCTGCAACTACAGCTACTCCAGTCCCATCCTCGCAGTCAAACTCAACCGGCAGGTACAACACTCGCAACTCAACACACAACCAGTCAGACAAAGTCTGGGACAAATTAATACTTTTATTCAACAGGGTGAATTAAAAGTCAGAGTAAAGACACTTATAATCATTTCTGTTCATATAAATGCTGATCTTTTAAGCGTTCTATTCATCAAAATATCCTGAAAAATTAAATGTATCACATTTTCCACAGAAATATAAACTGTTTAATTAATAATAATATAGTGCTGGGCAACGATGAATTTCGATTAATCTCGTCCAAAATAAAAGTTTGTGTTTTACATAATATAATATATGTGTGTATACTGTGTATAATTCTTTTGTATATATAAATACATGCATGTATATATTTAACACAATATTTGCATGTATATACTGTATATGTATTTATACATAATTTATATTATATATATATAAAAATATATATAAATATCTTATATCATATATATATATATATATATATATATATATATATATATATATATATATATATATATATATATATATATATATATATATATGTACATAAATACTTTTATTTTGGATGCAATTAATCTTGAGTCATTGCCTAGGAATATAATAATCATAAATGTTTCTGAAGGATCATGTGACACTGAAGACTGGAGTAATGATGATAAATTCAGCTTTGATCACAGTAATAAATTACATTTTACTGTATATTCGCATTAAAAACAGATGATTTACATTAGAATAATATTTCACAATTTAACTGCATTTTTCATCAAATAAATGCATTTTCTGGTGTATTCCAACAGTTTATATTCCTTGTTTCAGAGACTCGTGGTTTGTTTGGAGGAGGATCTGTACATTCATAATATCAAGGACATGAAACTCCTGAAGTCTGTTCTCAACATGCCACCGAACCCCAAAGGTGAACAGTTCACACTGCACACAGCTCAATGTGTGTCGCACAACGTGTTTCCCAGCCTCACACACACACACCATGACGACTGAACAAGGGGAACAGTGTGACAAACAAGAACACTTCACAACCACAATTGGTTAAATCACACGATAAACACACAGAATCAGCGACGGCGACAACAAGCCAAACAGAGTCGGAAGCCAAAGTGAGCAAAAGCAGGACGAGATACGGGGATTTGAGGAAGGGGGTGTGATGGGATTGGTTGGTTGAACCGGACGTCATCATCCTTCGGGAAGACTGACAGGCTGTAGATCAATCCAAAGAACATATGAAACACACACACTAACCCAACCCCTAAACCTACCCATCACACACAGACACACCCTAAACCTACCCATCACACATACTAACACACACATACCCCTATAGCAACACACGTACAGCGTACGTAACAATGCCTGTGTGTTCTTGCTGTAGTCACACCTGAACTCCTGCTTTCTTCTGTGTGTGCTGTTACTGCTCTTCATTCTGCAGGACTCTGTGCTTTATCTGTCAATCATCCCAACTCACACCTGGCCTATCCTGGCAGTGTCACCGCTGGACAAATCACCCTGTATGATGCCGGCAATCTGGTAAGAATGGAAGTGTGTGTCCACCACAGACTGAACAATAAAAAAGGTCATTTTATGAGATAAAAATTTGCAATTGCATGTTATAAAGTCAGAATTGTGAGTTATAAGCTCTGAGTTAAAAAAAATTCTGAATTTTTTCCTTAGAATTGGACTTTATAACAAAATTTCAAATTTATATCTCACAATTCTGACTTTATAACACACAATTCTGGCTTTATTACACACAATTCTGACTTTATAACACACAATTCTGGCTTTATAACACACAATTCTGGCTTTATTACACACAATTCTGACTTTATAACACAATTCTGGCTTTATAACACACAATTCTGGCTTTATTACACACAATTCTGACTTTATAACACACAATTCTGGCTTTATTACACAATTCTGACCTTATAACACACAATTGCAACTTTATATCAGACAATTCTGACTTTATAACACACAGTTGCAACTTTATATCACACAATTTTGACTATATAACACACAATTTCAACTTTATATCACACAATTCTGACTTTATAACACACAATTGCAACTTTATATCACACAATTTTGACTATATTACACACAATTGCAACTTTATATCACACAATTGCGACTTTATAACACACAATTGCAACTTTATATCACACAATTCTGACTTTATAACACACAGTTGCAACTTTAAATCACACAATTCTGACTATATAACACACAATTGCAACTTTATATCACACAATTCTGACTTTATAACACACAATTGCAACTTTATATCACACAATTCTGACTATATAACACACAATTGCAACTTTATATCACACAATTTTGACTATATTACACACAGTTGCAACTTTATATCACACAATTCTGACTATATAACACACAATTGCAACTTTATAACACACAATTTCTGACCTTATAACACACAATTGCAACTTTATAACACACATTATTCTGACTTTATAACACACAATTGCAACTTTATAACACACAATTCCTGACTATATAACACACAATTGCAACTTTATAACACAATTCTGACTTTATGTCACACAATTGCAACTTTGTAACACACAGTTCTGACTTTATAACACACAATTGTAACTTTATATCACACAATTCTGACTTTATAACACATAATCGCAACTTTATAACATGCAATTGCAACTTTATATCACACAATTCTCACTTTATATTCTCGCAGTTCTGACTTTATATCACACAATTCTCACTTTATAGCACAATTGCGACTTTATAACACACAGTTGCAACTTTATATCACAATTCTGACTTTATAACACACAATTGCAACTTTATATTACACGATTCTGACTTTATAACACAATTGCAACTTTAAATCACACAATTCTGACTATATAACACACAATTCTGACTTTATAACACACAATTGCAACTTTAAATCACACAATTCTGACTATATAACACACAATTCTGACTTTATAACACACAGTTCAACTTTATATCACAATTCTGACTTTATAACACACAGTTGCAACTTTATATCACAATTCTGACTTTATAACACAATAGCAACTTTATATCACACAATTCTGTCTTTATAACACAATTGCAACTTTATATCACAATTGCAACTTTATATCACACAATTCTGACTTTATATCTTGTAATTCTACTAAATAAAGTCAGAATTGTGGGATGTAAACTCGCATATGTGAGATAGAAAGTGACAATTCTCTTTTAAAATGATTCTGTGGTGGAGACGGAGAACCGCGTTGAATCTTCCACATGTTGCTTTAAACGGAAAGCGGAGCTGAAATCCTCTCCTCTGGTTATTTCAGACGGAGGTGACTGTGATCCCTGCTCACTCCAGTCATGTGGCCGCCGTCGCTTTCAGCGCTTCAGGATCCAGTCTGGCCAGCGCTTCTGAAATGAAGTGAGTGTGAGAAGGTTGCTTTCTCAAACACTCTCCATCTCATTATTCTTCACCGGGTTTGATTGTGTAATAACCCAGGGCACTGTCATACGAGTCTTCAGCGTTCCTGACGGAGACAAACTCTTTGAGTTTCGCAGAGGGATGAAGAGGTAAGAGATTATTTATTTATATAGTGCTTTTTATCATATACTGTCTAAAAATGCTATATATTGTATAAATACGTTCAGATACCGTAACAATTGGTGGGTGTTTCTTCAACTTCAAGCACTTTAACTGTGTGTACCAGAGGTTGACTTTTATTTAAAATAACACATGACTTTTTCTCATATTAAGACTGAAATGTCCTACAATGCCTTCATAATTTAATTTAGCTACTCTCCAAAATTTAGATGTATTTTTAGGGCCTTCAATATGTATGTATATAGCGTATATATATATATATATATATATATATATATATATATATATATATATATATATATATATATATATATATGAAGAGTTCAGATGCAAAAGGCTCTAAATGCCATTTGAAATTTTCTTCTAAAATGACCATTTTTATTCGAGCTTGTATATTTAAGTTCAGTAATTTCACTTAAATGACAATTAATAGGTAATCTTCATTGCCATTTAAGTGAAATTACTGAACTTTAATATACAAACTTGATAAAAATGATCATTTTAGAAGAAAATTTCAAATGGCATTTAGAGGCTTTTGCATCTGAACTCTTCATATATATATATATATATATATATATATATATATATATATATATATATATATATATATATATATATATATATATATATTTCACTTTCCTGCATTATATATATATATATATATATATATATATACAGGTGATATATTCTGATGTATATATATATATATATATATATATATATATATATATATATATATATATATATATATATATATAATTATTTAAATATATAGAAATGAAAAAACATTAATGAAACATTTTTGAAAAAATACTTTTTGTTTATTTTATTTTTATTTAATTGACAATTATTTAAATGACAATACAAAAGTTATCAGAATTTGAAAGCAGTGTTAAATTCTGCTGCCTTAAAAATGCCAAACGTTATATTTTTCCTCAAACAGTATAAATAACATTTATACATGGATAAATATAGCTTCCATAAAGTTTTTGGAAGGATCAGTAAATTTGGGGTCCAAGGTATCAAATAAATAAATAAAAAACTCTGATACAGATATTGTTTTACACTTTAGATAAATGGCATTTCCAACCAAGCTGTAATTTTGACAAATTAAGCAACGTGTGAAAATATGTAATTGTGCATAAACTATATGTAATAAAAATGAGTTGGCTATTTAATTGCAAAAGTGTTTGGATGCAACTCTACATTTAAACATTTTAAATTGAAATGGAGTGTGAAAAGAGTGTTTTATGACGTATACATCAAGTATTCATACATGAAAGATGTGTTGCCTGTGGTTGTTTGTGTTCAGGTATGTCAGCATCAGTTCGCTGTCGTTCAGTGCTGACGCACAGTTTCTATGTGCCTCCAGTAACACAGAGACTGTTCACATCTTCAGACTGCAGCACCGTAGACCCAGGTACACACAACAACATCCAATCACAAAACATGTTTACTGCATCACAGATGATGTGCATTTTACAGGAGAGCTTCACGATCGTGAGCTCCATTCAAACACCCACGCAAACTTATCCCTGCATGACAGCGATTCGCCTCTGTCTGTGAAAGCTTTGACAAGTCCAATCACAGCGAACATTCAGATCTGTGTTCGAATCCAGAGAGAGCTGTTGTCATGTATCGAGTAGGAAAACAGTGTCACTAACAGTCTTTTCAACCACACAGTTTCATTATTTCTGTGTTACAATCACTCAAATTATCACGGAAGTACTGGAATAAAAGTTTCTATTTAAGATATAAACACTGACAGATGTCTACCATGTGATCGAAATAGAGTAAATCACCTTTCGAAATCCTGATCCTTAAAATAAGATACCAGTTACATTGTTACACCAGTAGGTGGCGACAAGTGACTGTTAAAAATCTGTCATTGAATCATTCATTCAAGAGATTCGTTCGAAAACGCTGATTCATCCAGTAAGGAAACAAGTGAAGGATTTATGAGTGAGTCATTGAATCATTCATTCAGAGAATCTTTCAAAAACGCTGATTCATCCAGTAATTAAATAAGTGAAGGATTTCTGAATTGAATTATTCACTTGAGAGATTTGTTCAAAAACACTGATTCATCCAGTAATGAAACAAGTGTATTTATGAGTGAGTCATTGAATCATTAATTTTAAGAGATTCATTCAAAAATGCTGATTCATCCAGTAATGAAACAAGTGTATTTATGAGTGAGTCATTGAATCATTAATTTTAAGAGATTTGTTCAAAAATGCTGATTCATCCAGTAATGAAACAAGTGGAGTATTTGTGAATGAGTCATTGACTCATTCATTCCAGAGATTCGTTCAAAAACGCTGATTCATCCAGTAATGACACAAGTGGAGTATTTATGAGTGAGTCATTGAATCATTCATTCAAGAGATTTGTTAAAAAATGCTGATTCATCCAGTAATGAAACAAGTGGAGTATTTATGAATGAGTCATTGAATCACTCACTCAAGAGATTCATTCAAAAAATGCTGATTCATCTAGTAATGAAACAAGTGGAGTTTTTATGAGTGAGTCATTGAATCATTCATTCAAGAGATTCGTTCAAAAATGCTGATTCATCCAGTAATGAAACAAGTGGAGTATTTATGAATGAGTCATTGAATCACTCACTCAAGAGATTGGATCAAAAATGCTGATTCATCTAGTAATGAAACAAGTGGAGTTTTTATGAGTGAGTCATTGAATCATTCATTCAAGAGATTTGTTCAAAAATGCTGATTCATCCAGTAATGAAACAAGTGGAGTATTTATGAGTGAGTCACTGAATCATTCATTCAAGAGATTTGTTCAAAAATGCTGATTCATCCAGTAACTAAACAATTGGAGTATTTATGAGTGAGTCATTGAATCATTCATTCAAGAGATTTGTTAAAAAAACACTGATTCATCCAGTAATGAAAAAGGTGGAGTATATATGAGTGAGTAATTGAATCATTCATTTAAGAGATTTGTTCAAAAACACTGATTTATCCAGTAATGAAAAAAGTGGAGTATATTTATGAGTAAGTCATTGAATCATTCATTCAAGAGATTTGTTCAAAAATGCTGAATTATCCAGTTATGAAACAAGTGGAGTATTTATGTGTGAGTCATTGAATCATTCATTTAAGAGATTTGTTCAAAAAAGGTCATGATTCTCAGAAGTTAAAAGAGCAGCTAATGGACTCCATGCTGGTTGTTGCTGCTTCCTGATGTCGTGTGTGCTCCTGAAAACAGTACGGAGTCTCCCTCCTGGTCTGGATATATGGGGAAGATGTTTTCTGCCGCCAGCTTGTTCCTTCCGTCTCAGGTGTCGGACATGATGCATCGGAAAGAGCGTTTGCTAGCGTCCACCTCAGCGCAGCGGGCATGAAGAACATCTCCGCTCTCTCCATGTGAGTCCCAAACACACACACACACTGCATGAGCTTATGGAGATGTCGTTGATGTGCTGATACGCCATCGCTTGCAGGATCCAGAAGGTTCCTCGTCTTCTGGTGGCTTCACTAGATGGTCATCTCTACATCTACAACCTCGATCTGCAGGAAGGAGGAGACTGTCGTCTAGTCCAGAAGCACCGGTGAGGATTACACATCTCTCACTGGGTTCAGAAATCATGATTATATCTGCACTGATTCACAGGGAGGGGTGATTTGTTACATAATAAATCATAAAATATAACATTGATTTAGTTTTTTTTTGTCCAGTTTGATTTATGATTAGCCATAACATATTTAACTGATTTAATTTTTTTGTTCAATTTGATTCACAATAAACCATAAAATATATTTAAAATTGTATTTTACAAAAAAACATAAAAATTAGAATTGATTTACAGTTTTTCCAATTTGATTCACACTATACCATACATTATATAATTGTTTTTTTTGTTGTCAAATTTTATTCACAATAAACCATAAAATATATAATTTATTCACATTTTTGTTAAATTTGATATACAATAAACCATAAAATAAATAATTTATTTAATTTTTTTTTTATTTCATTCACAATAAGCCATAAAATATATAATTTATTTACCTTTTTGTTAAATTTCATACACAATAAGCCATAAAATAATTTATTTTAATTTTTTGTTAAATTTCATACACAATAAGCCATAAAATACATCATTTATTTTCATTTTTTTTGTTAAATTTCATACACAATAAGCCATAAAATATATAATTTATTTACATTTTTGTTAAATTTGATTCACAATAAGCCATAAAATATATAATTTATGTACATTGTTTGTACCATTTTTTCACAGTAAACCAAAAATATATATGTATTTTTAAATGTTTGTCCAATTTTATTCAAAATAAACCATAAAATATTTTTTTTAAATTTTTTGTCCAATTTGATACACAATAAACCATAAAATATATTATTTATTTACAGTTTTTCGTCCAATTTGATTCACAATAAATTGTGAACTATAACATACACTCACCGGCCACTTTATTAGGTACCCCATGCTAGTAACGGGTTGGACCCCCTTTTGCCTTCAGAACTGCCTCAATTCTTCGTTGCATTGATTCAACAAGGTGCTGGAAGCATTCCTCAGGGAGTTTGGTCCATATTGACATGATGGCATCACACAGTTGCCGCAGATTTGTCGGCTGCACATCCATGATGCGAATCTCCCGTTCCACCACATCCCAAAGATGCTCTATTGGATTGAGATCTGGTGACTGTGGAGGCCATTTGAGTACAGCGAACTCATTGTCATGTTCAAGAAACCAGTCTGAGATGATTCCAGCTTTATGACATGGCGCATTATCCTGCTGAAAGTAGCCATCAGAAGTTGGGTACATTGTGGTCATAAAGGGATGGACATGGTCAGCAACAATACTCAGGTAGGCTGTGGCGTTGCAACGATGCTCAATTGGTACCAAGGGGCCCAAAGAGTGCCAAGAAAATATTCCCCACACCATGACACCACCACCACCAGCCTGAACCGTTGATACAAGGCAGGATGGATCCATGCTTTCTTGTTGTAGACGCCAAATTCTGACCGTACCATCCGAATGTCGCAGCAGAAATCGAGACTCATCAGACCAGGCAACTTTTTTCCAATCTTCTATTGTCCAATTTCGATGAGCTTGTGCAAATTGTAGCCTCAGTTTCCTGTTCTTAGCTGAAAGGAGTGGCACCCGGTGTGGTCTTCTGCTGCTGTAGCCCATCTGCCTCAAAGTTCGACGTACTGTGTGTGCGTTCAGAGATGCTCTTCTGCCCACCTTGGTTGTAACGGGTGGTTATTTGAGTCACTGTTGCCCTTCTATCAGCTCGAACCAGTCTGGCCATTCTCCTCTGACCTCTGGCATCAACAAGGCATTTCCGCCCACAGAACTGCCGCTCACTGGATGTTTTTTCTTTTTCGGACCATTCTCTGTAAACCCTAGAGATGGTTGTGCGTGAAAATCCCAGTAGATTAGCAGTTTCTGAAATACTCAGACCAGCCCTTCTGGCACCAACAATCATGCCACGTTCAAAGTCACTCAAATCACCTTTCTTCCCCATACTGATGCTCGGTTTGAACTGCAGGAGATTGTCTTGACCATGTCTACATGCCTAAATGCACTGAGTTGCCGCCATGTGATTGGCTGCTTAGAAATTAAGTGTTAACGAGCAGTTGGACAGGTGTACCTAATAAAGTGGCCGGAGAGTGTATATTTACATTTTTTGTCCAAATTGATACACAATAAGCTATAAAATATTTAATGGGTTTACAGTTTTTGTCCAATGTTATTCACAATAAACCATAAAATATATAATTGAATTAGTTTTGTGTCAAATGTGATATACAAATAAAGCATAAAAATACATATTTTCTTAAAAACTGTTAAAATATCATTGTTGCTGCCACACAAATTGCTGTTCTTGTGCATGTTATTTTAATCTAAAACCAGAAAATATATTATTGATTTCGTTTTTTGTCCAAATTTGATCCAGAATAAACCATAAAATATGTAATTTATTTAGTTTTTTTGTGTAATTTTATTCACAATACACTGTTCTTGTCCATGTTCTTAAATGATTTGGAGAACATACAGCTCTGCCATTCTGTGAACAAAGTTTAAGGTTTTGTTTGGAGCAATATGTACCACAACAACAAGGTTACAGTTAATAATCTGAATACCATAAGAAATTCAGTTCTCATTAATTTATTTCAGGGATAATACAAATAACATCAATTTACCTATAACCCCATTTTTGTTCATATTTTCAATCCCCTGCCCCTTTAAAGTCTTGAAAGTCAAGGTTAAACAGGAGAAATCCATCAATTTTGAACAGTTTCAAGCCATAAATATGTTGCAGGTCCCGGATCAGGAGACCCAACTGACTACTGTTTCCTGTAAAACAGGATTGAAAAGACACAAGAGAGTCGCGTCTGCTCTTCAACAGCTCCTCAGGGCAGATACGATTATTTAATGCACAATAGTTCAGTAAGGCACAACAGTTCCTTTTTAAGCATTAATTCACATTCTTTTGTCTCCAACATCAAAATAAATCACTTTTTGTCACTCAGTCTCATTTCTTCACTTTAGCATCTATAGTTAACATTTAACTTTTATATATAGATATTATATCTTAGAAACAGAAATACCAATTATCATTATATTAAATATGAATCTACATCATTTTAACCCAGAAAATGCAAAGAGCTCTTGCAATAGACACAGATAGTGGCTTCCTATTCTCCTCTCAGTGTCAGGTCACGTGACAAGCGCGGCAAATGCGATTACAGAGAGAGCTTTGAACATACATAATATGAACTGTTAGCTAGTTGACATGAGCAAACAACTTTTTTTTAACACACAACTATTAATATTAGTATATACTAAACACTATAGCTAAATATACGGACCACTGGAGCGAACTTTTATCATTTTCCCCACGTTATCATGAGCATACAACAGACAACAAAACATACTCAAATAACGCACATTTATCGCTTTACATTCACTACACATTGTACAGGTGAAGTCACTGTGGTAAATGTTTCACTTTTGAATGTCCATATTTTTACCTGTAAAACAGGATTGAAAAGACACAAGAGAGTCGCGTCTGCTCTTCAACAGCTCCTCAGCAGATATGAGGGAGGGAGCGCGCGCAATAGCCTCTATGCACGAACCCCATAGACATCATATAGGTAGACGCCCTATCGACCGCTACTGCCTACTGGCACGGACGAGAATTAGAGCCGCCATCTTGAACCGGTCATCCGCTCCGCTCAGTGTAATCTGAATGGCAGGTGAAATGAGCTGTCAGCGCATTAAATTAATCATAGCATTTTTTTTTTTTTTTTGCTGCAAAGGTTATTCATGTAGCTATGATACAGGACACATGGTTCGGCGTATTTTAATATCCATAGTAGGTTTAACAGTAATATAATATTCTGATATAAGATATACAGTGACCAGACACAATATGTGTGATGAAGGATATAATGTATTTTATAAATCACACACTATAAATATAATAAAGAAGCAGAAACAGATAGTAGCAGTAAAGTAAGATATTTTAATAAGTTGAAGAAACTTATGATTGGCACACGCACACACATACACGCAAATCTCTCTCTCTCTCTCTCTCTCTCTCTCTCTCTCTCTCTCTCTCACACACACACACACACACACGCACACACTTTCACACACAGATAACGCAGCCACCGAATCCACCAAACGCAGCCACCTGTAATAAAAATTGAGAAGAAGCTTTTCAACGTGTTTGCATCAGTAATTTCTAAAAATTAAATTCGGACAACATTAAGCCAATACCTTTTTTATTGTATGTGAATGTGGGAGGGGAAAATGTCAGAGACTAAAGCCCTATTCGGATTAACTTTACAAGGGCAGATGGAGTAAGTTAATGTAATTTTACAACAGGACTTCTGTAATATCAATAGCCAAATCGCATGTGATAAGATATAGGTGATCAATAAAACTTAGAAGTTGGAGGGGTAACTAAATTTGCGCATCGCTATCATGCGTGTATATTACGTTGCTTCCTGATGTGCGCAAACACAAATAACCTATACAACAGGGCAGTTGAATGCTTATCTGATAACCTAGAAGCTCTTGTAGTTATTACTTTAACAGTTACCCCACCTCTCCATGCCGGGTGAACACCGGCGAATGCAGTAAACAGCATTTCACAACGATTTCAGTACAGTAATAGCAAATATATGCTCCTTCTTGATTATCTGGTAATATTCTATTCACAAAATACAACCAATAGTACGGTAATGTTAAGACTTACTTGTGAAGAAGTTTATTTATTACCTATACCTATTTTCGGTGGTCCGGCAATTAAAACGGGAAAATGCTCCACAGTGCTCTGACATCTGATCTGCTGCCACGCAACGAGACTTAGGAATACGACCGGTTCAAGATGGCGGCTGAGATTTCTCGTTTTCCAGCGGCCAATAGGGTATCTAGTCTCTATATGATATCTATGACGAACCCTGCTGACGTGTGTCCGAAAGAATCTCAGTTGGCGTCTTTACTTCCGGAAGTGCGTTCTGCAGGCCAAGTGTATAGCGTCAAAACTTGAATAAAATCCATTTTCTCAGAAACGGAGGCAACGATTTTAGAAACGGTGATTTGCTAGTCGAATTTCATACGATATGAGAGAATACTAACCCTCAAAGTTGTTGATGTAGCTCGAAATATATAATTTAAATAACTTCTCTTTTTCACTCTTGTGTGACAGCTAACTGCCACACAGTGTTGTTAACATCATTCACGTTAATCGCAGGACGTTTTTATAAACAGCAAGTGTAATTTGACACTATCTACACCTAACGCAAAACCGGCTTCTGACCATAGACTGACGCAGCACTGGAAGTAACTGGGCGTGCTGAGACAAACTCAGACGCGATCGTGCATAGAGGCTATTCCCAGTTCCTGTCGCGACTCTCCAGACAGAATGTCAAAATAAAAGTCCCTCATAGAACTGTAACTTTATATTTTTGTATATAAACAAAACATGAGACAATAATGCAATCGCTTTTCCTATGACAATTTAAATGTTCAACAGACAGAAAAAAAACACAATTGAGTACATACTTTGTGTGTATCACACTCTCCCTGACAAAATAAAAAAGCTCCAGTGGTCAACCCTTAACCTCAAACATGTGCAATTATCACACAGGCAAAGTGAAATTGTAAGGTATGCATGTGTGTGGAGTGTATGAATTGGGGTAACCAATTTGTGGCAAGTTACTGTTTATACCCCAGACAGGTACATGTGTGATCGGATAAGTTGTTACTGCGTTAAGTGTCGGGTATGGCTGTAGTACGGGCTGACCTAAAGTGTCATAAGTATAAATCTGTTGTGGCCTTTTCTCCCTAGTAGACCTTCTCACTGTCGCTTCATCCCCCACAATTGCACTCTCAGCCTCTCTTTCTCTTCCCTCTGGCTCAAAACAAGCAGCTGTTTCCCTCTCCTCGTCCACATCATCCTCCACAGATAGTGCCAGGTAAGTATTTGGTTCTCTTTCTGGTGAATTTTCCAGTACCCTTGATACTCCACTTCTGTGTGTTTGATTGAACTCTTCTCTTACAGGTGCTCGCTCAGGTTGAAGGCCATTCATTGGTTTTGTCCAGCTAACTGGGTTTCTCAGCCAGTTTCCTCCCTCACTGCTTTCCTTATCTGAGTCCGTCATGTCACTGTCTCTGATGTTTTCTCTGTTGGGTGACTGATCTCTCTCTTTTTTTGTCTTTCAGGTTTTGTCGATTGGAATTTCATTGTGGGAGCCTCCAGAGGTAGGTCATTAACCAGCAGTTGTAGATTCCTGTGCAGTGTCCTAGTTTTCTTGTTGTCTCCATTTTCTGGGGAAACTACATACACTGGGTTGTCAGATACCTGCCCCTTCACCACGTAAACCACCTTTTCCCAGTAGGATCATAACTTCCCTGGGCCCCTCGTTCTCCCAGGTTTCTGACCAGCACTCTGTCTCCCACTTTCAGTACCACTCCTCTCGCCTTTCGGTCATATTGAGCCTTCCCTCTCGCACTTGCTTGATGACTGTTTCCTTCAGCAATCTTGTATGCCTCAGCCATCCGCACCGCCCACTGATTTGCATATCCCTTGGAAGTGATTCTGTCCGCTGGTTCCACCAAACCGAAGATCAGGTCTACTGGAAGGTGAGGGTGCGGTCCGTACAACTGGTAAAAGGGAGAGTATCCCGTGGACTCATGCCGGGTACAGTTGTAGGCATGTATGATTTGAGGTAAGTGCTCTTTCCACCTTTCTTTTTCTTTGTCGCAGTGTCCTCAACATCTGTAGAAGGGTCCGATTGAACCTTTCGACTGGGTTTCCTTGCGGGTGGTATGGCGACGTTCGAGAGTGGCTGATTCCAGCATATTGTTGGAGGGTGCGAAAAAGTTCATTCTCAAACTCTCGGCCCTGGTCATGATGTAACTTGGCCGGATACCCAAAGCGCGGAATGTAATCTTGAAACAAGCGCTCAGCTGCAGTCCGCCCTGACTTGTTCTTAGTTGGGTAGGCCTGGGCAAATCTTGTGAAATCCTCGGCTCGGCTCCAGGTGTAGGTAGTCAATGCAGACCAGCTCCATAGGTGAGTGTGTTGTTATGCTACCCATGGGTGCTCCGTACATGTACAGTTGGTTTCTTCTGTTTTATACATGGGCACTTTTTGGTCACATATTCTTCCACTTCCGCTTTCATGTATGGCCAGTAGAACCGTTCCCTCGCCAGGCTCAGTACTCGCTCAGTACCCACGTGTCCCATTTTGTCATGGAGGTGTTCAAGTGCCAGCTTTTTGTACTTGGTTGGTAAGACAAGCTGTTTTCTTTCTCTCGTTCTTCGATATAGTAGTCCTCCCTTAAGATGTAGTTTATTCCACTCATACATCAGCTTTCTGTTGGTTCCTGTCAAAAGTCCCCTCATCTCATCTGTGAAGTTGACTCCATCCTCTTTCCATTGTCTCACTTGAGAGATTACAGGATCTTCTTTCTGGGCTTGAATCAGTTCATCCTCTCCTATCGTTGGCAACCAGGTGGTGGGTTGGTGTGTTTCGTCCCTCCCCAGTAGACATATACAGAGCTGCGACCCAGGCCACGTCCTTCATCTCCGACACACGACTGCCCTCCCATGCTGCTTGTACTGCCCCCGCGGGAGCCCTTCTGTGCACTTTAATGTGTAAACATCAATGTCCAGAGGAAGGCGGGACAAGGTGTCTGCATCGATGTTAACCTTCCCTGGCCGATACTTGACATCGAACTGGAAGTCAGACAGCTCCCCGACCCACAGATGGCCTACTGCGTTGAGCTTTGCCGTGCTCATCACGTATGTCAAGGGGTTGTTGTCAGTGTACACTGTGAAGTGTGGGGCGTAGAACAGGTAGTCCCGAAATTTCTCGCACACTGCCCATTTTAAGGCCAGGAACTCAAGTTTACCACTGTGCAATCTGTAGTTCCTCTCCGCCGTTGTCAACGTTCTGGATCCATATCCTATTACTCTCAACTTCCCATCTTGTCGCTGGTATAGAATGGCCCCTAGGCCCCTTTCAGATGCGTCAGTGTGGGGTAAGTTGAAGTCCGGAAATGCCAGTATAGGTGGGCTCGCTAACATACCAATTAGTTCCTCAAGGATCTATTGGTGGTCACTGGTTCATTCGACTGGAGTCCTGGAGGGAACTTGTGGCCCTTTAACTTTCTTCCTGTTGTGAGTGTCCTGTGTTGTTCCAGACTTTGCCTGCAACAGTTCGTACAAGGGTTTTGCTGTCCTGGAAATGTCTTGAATGAAGGCACGATAGTAGCTAAGGAACCCAAGTAACCTCCTCACATCACCTACGGTCTGAGGCGTCCTGGTTGTTAAGGATCGGACCGCCTCCAGGTCCTTAGGGTCTATCCTCACTCCTTCCGCTGACACAAGCCGTCCGACGTATCTGACCTCACTCCGGAACATTTCACATTTTCCAGGCTTCAGCTTAACACCATGATGCTGGAGGGCCCTCAACACTCTACGGATACTTTCAACATGCTCTTCAAAGGACCTTGCATAGCATAAGACGTCGTCTAAATACGGAATGCAACACTCATCCCTGAGCGCGTCAAGCATTTCTTCCATACTGCGTTGAAAGGCAGCAGGCGCATTGGACAACCCAAAGGGAATCCGGACCCACTCATACAGCCCCCAGGGTGTGATGAATGCTGTCATGTGTCTAGATCCCTCTGCGATGTACCCCTGGTGGTACGCTTTGCCTTGGTCGAGAATGCTGAACCAGGAGTATCCCCCAAGAGTGTCAATCAGATCCTGTATCCTAGGCAATGGGTGACGGTCAGGGATGGTTTTCCTGTTCAGGAGACGGTAATCGACGCATAGCCTCAGCTTGCCATCCTTCTTGCGGACACAGACTACTGGAGCGGCATATGGTGACTTTGATTTGACCATCCACCCTTTCGCTAGGAGATCCTGTATGTAGCTCTTCACCTCGTTAAACAAGGGTTTTGGGACTGATGAGTACGCCCTCTGAACAGGGATGTCATCTTTGAGTGTTATTGGCATCTGCAAGCTGGGTATGCAACCAATGTCGTTGTCATCTCTGCTGAAGGCACCAGATTCCACATACAACATTCTTTGAACAACCTCTCGTTGGCCCTCTTCCAGGTGATCCAGGTTGACGGGTAGATGCCACAAGGATGTTTTCACCTCATCCTCTTGAGTGGTCGCAGAATGGATCCTTGTCTACATTGGCTCACTTGTTTTACCAGGCTCCACTAATATCCTCTCAATCCGCTGTAATGATCCAATCACTGTGCCATGTGGTAGAGGTCTTCACAGTGCACCCGAGGCCCGTAGACCCGGGACCCGACCCGGGACCCGTACGGGTTCGGGTCTATATTTTAAATGATCAGCCGGGTCGGGTCCGAATCTATTACTTCGGGTCCCGGGTCTGTTTAACATTGTGTGTAATACCCGTGCGATCGGAGTGCAAAGTCCAATCTCAAGCGCGTGTCATGTTTCTATGGCAATCAGAGCAGAGCTTCCGCCAGACCACGCTTTACATTTTCCTATTTTCATAATAGTATAAATGAGCCGTCTTGTTTAATCTTAAAGTTTTGGTGGTCAGATTTAGACTCAATGAAGAACAGAGAGCACAGATATGATCAAGCTGAACAAGCAACAAGCAATCGTTAAATATAGTTCAAAAGGGCAAACAGTTAAAAGTTATTATGCGAGTTAACTCGAGTCAGAATGTACATGTCATGTGCAAGAATGCATTTGTCATCCATCACCGTGACATCAAGTGGACATTTAAAGCTGAAATAATGAGTGGATTAAGCTTGGAATAATGAGAGAAATAACATGGATAGAACTTTCTTGTCGGTGGATTGTAATGCATCACAGTCAGTCAGGTAACGTTACAAGGAAGTGAGACGACGACTACTAACATTAGGTAAGACAAAAAGCTTTATTTTTCGCAACTCGTGTGAAATAATATGTGACGACAATCGGGTCCAGTCGGGTTTGTGTCTTTCTGCCGGGTTCGGGTCCAGTTTTCAAATAATAGACGGGTCCAGGTCGGGTCCGGGCAGTATATTTCTCGGGTCTGCACGGGTCCGGGTCCAACTTTTGAAATGAACGACGGGTCCGGGTCGGTTCGGTGTAGCACATTACGGGTCTCTTTCGGTTCGGGTATGCATTTTTGGACCCGTGAAGACCTCTACCATGTGGCAGGGTCACATTACCCACTGTGCTATTTCCGATGGGTATGGAAACACAAGGGTCACTCTGGGGTTGTATTTCTAAAAGCCCCTCTCCAATGTCCAAGAATCTTAAAGGGTCACTATTATCATGAGGCTCAAACAAGACCACAGTGTCAGACTGTGTCATCTTCAAAGGGATTCTGCACCTCACCCAAGTCACCTGTCCTGCCCGGATAACTACCCCTCTTGAACCAACCTTTAAGTGCCCAGCTTCGTTATCTTCTTTAGCAGCTTGGATCACCTGGACTACCCAGGTGAAAAAGAAATGTACTTGAGTGCACTAAAAAAACACGTAAATACAAGAAAGTATATTTGTAGTACATTCTTTCTTTTTGTGCTAAATAAAAGTGTAAAAATTATACAATATAAATACACTAATTTAAAGTATACTTTTACTTAAAGGTTGTGTAGATCAGAATCTTATAAAAACTTTTTACCAAATTTGTTTAAACGTTCTATATATATCAATGCATAATTAAAATCTAAGTACTCTGAAAAAAAAGAGTATAAAAATCGAGTGACTCTAGACCGTTTAATCTGCATTAAACGCAGCTCATTAGTTTCGTACCGGGACGAAACAATGGGACGAAACAATTGGCTTAGGCGACTGTCACTCTCTCGCAACCATGGCAACCACCCTTTTGCCACACAGGACCTGCCCACTTGCGCGTATCCAGATCGTACCTGTTGCTTGTTTGAGCTTGAAGATGCAAAACCCGACGCAGGTCCTCTTGTCTAAAAAGTGCTCCTTGCCCTGCACTTCGACCACCCCGTCCTCGGCCTCTACTTCCTCGGACCCTAATAGCAAAATCCTCTGCTTCGCCCTTGACCACGGATCTGTCCTCGAGCTGACGATGCGGTACTTGCTGTCTTATACTGTCTATGGGTAACTTACTTGTCTCGGGTGTGTAGTCCTCATCAGAATCAACAATGCTTTCATCAAGCAAACTCTTACATGCAGAACACCATATATATGTAATGAATCTTACACGAAATTCATCTTCATCACAGTGTAAATGATGGCAATGGAAAAACGTGTATCATGCTGCAACCTGTTTTTAGCTTTGCCTTATAGATAACTAACTAGCTCGTTAGCGAATCAATATTGTAAGCTTTACCAATTTTAATATGCTAGCTTGATAGAGAGTAATAAAATACAACTTATTTGTTTATCTTCATAATGATAGTTAGATTTTTTTATTTACATGTGTTTCTGACACGATGTCACTACATGCACTTCTTCCTCTCCTCTCCGCTCGTCTGAGGTAAATAATGCGTCTTCAGCTCAGCTGTCGGAGTTGCACGTTCATGTGTTTTGGGGGCGTGGCTTTGGAAGGAGCCAAGAAGGGAGGGTGTGAAGTGAATGGAAATAATGAGCTGTATTTAAAACAGTCGTAAGAGGTCTACAGACACTCGATTTTTATACTTTCTTTTTCAGAGTACTTAGATTTTAATTATGCATTGATATATACAGAAAGTTTAAAGAAATTTGGAAAAAAAGTTTTTTTTTCAATTCTGACCTACACAACCTTTAAGTAGTACTTAAGTGTAATTGCTAAAGTATATTAAATACCATTGATATTTTAAATGTATTTTTAGTGGATTTTTTTTTGCCTTTAAATATATTTCTAAAAAGTATACTAAAAGTACATTGGAAATAAATATATGCTTAATTATACTTTTAAGAAATATGTTAAACACAAGCATATTTTTAATATATTTCTAACAAATGCACTATAAGTACATTGGTAATAAATATATGCTTAATTATACTTTTATGAAATATGCTAAACACAAGCATAATTGTAATATATTTCTAAAAAGTATATACTATAGTACATTGGTAATAAATATATACTTAATTACACTTTGAAGAAATATGTTAAACACAAGCATAATTTTAATATATTTCTAAAAAGTATATACTATAGTACATTGGTAATAAATATATGCTTAATTATACTTTTAAGAAATATATTAAACACAAGCATATTTTTAATATATTTCTAACAAATGCACTATAAGTACATTGGTATTAAATATATGCTTAATTATACTTTTATGAAATATGCTAAACACAAGCATAATTGTAATATATTTCTAAAAAGTATATATAAGTACATTGGTAATAAATATATACTTAATTACACTTTGAAGAAATATGTTAAACACAAGCATAATTTTAATATATTTCTAAAAAGTATATACTATAGTACATTGGTAATAAATATATGCTTAATTATACTTTTAAGAAATATATTAAACACAAGTATGTTTTTAATATATTTCTAACAAATGCACTATAAGTACATTGGTATTAAATATATGCTTAATTATACTTTTATGAAATATGCTAAACACAGGCATAATTGTAATATATTTCTAAAAAGTATATACTATAGTACATTGGTAATAAATATATACTTAATTACACTTTGAAGAAATATGTTAAACACAAGCATAATTTTAATATATTTCTAAAAAGTATATACTATAGTACATTGGTAATAAATATATGCTTAATTATACTTTTAAGAAATATATTAAACACAAGTATATTTTTAATATATTTCTAACAAATGCACTATAAGTACATTGGTATTAAATATATGCTTAATTATACTTTTATGAAAAATGCTAAACACAAGCATAATTGTAATATATTTCTAAAAAGTATATACTATAGTACATTGGTAATAAATATATACTTAATTACACTTTGAAGAAATATGTTAAACACAAGCATAATTTTAATATATTTCTAAAAAGTATATACTATAGTACATTGGTAATAAATATATGCTTAATTATACTTTTAAGAAATATATTAAACACAAGTATATTTTTAATATATTTCTAACAAATGCACTATAAGTACATTGGTATTAAATATATGCTTAATTATACTTTTATGAAAAATGCTAAACACAAGCATAATTGTAATATATTTCTAAAAAGTATATACTATAGTACATTGGTAATAAATATATACTTAATTACACTTTGAAGAAATATGTTAAACACAAGCATAATTTTAATATATTTCTAAAAAGTATATACTATAGTACATTGGTAATAAATATATGCTTAATTATACTTTTAAGAAATATGTTAAACACAAGCATATTTTTAATATATTTCTAACAAATGCACTATAAGTACATTGGTAATAAATATATGCTTAATTATACTTTTATGAAATATGCTAAACACAGGCATAATTGTAATACATTTCTAAAAAGTATATACTATAGTACATTGGTAATAAATATATACTTAATTACACTTTGAAGAAATATGTTAAACACAAGCATAATTTTAATATATTTCTAAAAAGTATATACTATAGTACATTGGTAATAAATATATGCTTAATTATACTTTTAAGAAATATATTAAACACAAGTATATTTTTAATATATTTCTAACAAATGCACTATAAGTACATTGGTATTAAATATATGCTTAATTATACTTTTATGAAATATGCTAAACACAGGCATAATTGTAATATATTTCTAAAAGTATATACTATAGTACATTGGTAATAAATATATACTTAACTACACTTTGAAGAAATATGTTAAACACAAGCATAATTTTAATATATTTCTAAAAAGTATATACTATAGTACATTGGTAATAAATATATGCTTAATTATACTTTTAAGAAATATATTAAACACAAGTATATTTCTAATATATTTCTAACAAATGCACTATAAGTACATTGGTATTAAATATATGCTTAATTATACTTTTATGAAATATGCTAAACACAAGCATAATTGTAATATATTTCTAAAAAGTATATACTATAGTACACTGGTAATAAATATATACTTAATTACACTTTGAAGAAATATGTTAAACACAAGCATAATTTTAATATATTTCTAAAAAGTATATACTATAGTACATTGGTAATAAATATATGCTTAATTATACTTTTAAGAAATATGTTAAACACAAGCATATTTTTAATATATTTCTAACAAATGCACTATAAGTACATTGGTAATAAATATATGCTTAATTATACTTTTATGAAATATGCTACACACAAGCATATTATTTTAATATATTTCTAAAAAGTATACTAAAAGTACATTGGTAATAAATATATGCTTCATTACACTTTGAAGAAATATGTTAAACACAAGCATAATTTTAATATATTTCTAGCAAATGCACTATAAGTACATTTGCAATAAATATATGCTTAATTATACTTTTAAGAAATATGCTAAACAAGCATATCATTTTAATATATTTCTAAAAAGTATATACTATAGTACATTGGTAATAAATATATGCTTAATAATACTTTTACGAAATATGCTAAATACAAGCATAATTTTAATATATTTCTAAAAAGTATACTACAAGTACTTTGGTAATAAATATATGCTTAATTTCATTTTTAAGAAATATGCTAAACACAATCATACAATTTTTGTTTTAGTGTATTTAAAGAAAACATTATGTTGCTCTTTGTGTAAGAACATAACAAAATGGTTAAGCTTTTAGTATGTTTAAAGTACTTTTTAAACACTTAGGCCTACTGCAATAGGCATATTTTAATATTTATATATTTATAATTTTATTTTTATTTTTATTTATTTTTTTTTGGGGGGGGGGTTCATTTATAATGTAGAAAACTTATAATGTATTATGTAACAGATTTTGATGTGATTATTCTTCTCATTCGTTTTTGTATACATTTTAGATAGTCCTGTTAGTTTAAATTAGGTTTAAGAAATGTATTTATCTTATTAAGGAGGGACTTTTATTTTGACGGGGGCGAAAAAGGAAGTAAGGGGAGAGCACATGGTTGATGGCAGGAAAGCAAAGGGAGAGCATGCAGTTGAGTTTTGAAGGCTATTACAAGCACCCCCGGAAAAAGCACACGGTCCGTATATACATTTGTTTATGGTTTGTTGTTATTAATATCTTGATTTTACTGTATGTTATTGGTAATATAACGGAGAGTGAATTTGTACGAGTCGGTAATGCAAGCTCTTGTATTTCCTTTTTTCAGCTTTTACAGTGATTTGTGAGGTGATTATTGAGATAATTATTGGAGTGAAACAGACTCAACAAACTTCATCAATATCAGTAAAGTTTTGTCCATCATTCGGGAGGGGTCTGCTACATATTAACATTTGTCAACTATTATAAAGCATTGCAAATAAGCCTACTTAAAATGAAAGTTATTCACTTTTGCTTGTAATTCCCACAAAGTAACAAACCTTTGAATAAGGTTTATAAAAAATTAAAGTATTTTTCAATAAAGGAATGCTGTTTGTTTGTACATTACATACCTGTGCTGTATCTGTGGAATCCTTTTAAACTATGGGTTACATTTTCTTACAATAGAAAAATTGAAGCTGAAATAGTATGTTAAAAGCATATTTTAGTTCATCTTCAGTGTGTCTAAAATAGCATAGTTAAGTTGATCTTAAGTTTATCTTAAGAAGTACTAAACAAAAAACTTTTAATTAGTGTGGGCAAATGTAGCACTTTAAGTACATTGGATGTATTTGTATACTTTAATGAAATGTATTTTAGTGTACTTTTTTGATAGGAATACACCTTAAGTATAATTTTTATATATTTATGTTATTATATTGTAAGTTATTAATATAATTAAAATGCATTAAAGAGGGGTTTTAGTTATCCTAAAAGTGGTAACAAAATATTTTTTTTAATGTTTACATAGTAGATTAAAAATATATTTAAGTTTATTTGCAGTGTGTCAAAATAGTACAGTTGAGTACACTTAATTGATCTTAAGTTTATCTTAATGAGTACTAAAGTTAAGATTTTAGTATATTAAGATTGTGCGAAAATAGAGCACTTGAAGTACATTATGGAAGTGTACTAAGTGCACTTCAATAAAATGTTTTTAGTGTACTTTTTTGACAAAGGAATACACCTTTAGTATAATATAAATATATTTAGAATATATTATTATTATATTTTAAATAATTTATTAGTATAATTAAAATGCATTTAAAATGTGTTTTAGATATACTAAAAGTGGTAACAAAATACATTTTTTAAAAGGTTGAAATAGTATATTAAAAATATATTTAAGTTCATCTTCAGTGTGTGTCAAAATAGCACAGTTGAGTACACTTAGTTGATCTTAAGTTTATCTTAAGAAGTACTAAAGTTTAGCTTTTAGTATATTAAGTACAAAATAAGTGCGTAAAAATAGAGCACTTTAAGTACTTTATGGAAGTGTACTAAGTGCACTTTAATAAAGTGTTTTTAGTGTACTTTTTTGACAAAGGAATACACCTTTAGCATAATATAAATATATTTAGAATATATTATTATTATATTTTAAATAATGTATTAGTATAATTAAAATGCATTTAAAATGGGTTTTAGATATACTAAAAGTGGTAACAAAATACATTTTTTAAAAGGTTGAAATAGTATATTAAAAATATATTTAAGTTCATCTTCAGTGTGTGTCAAAATAGCACAGTTGAGTACACTTAGTTGATCTTAAGTTTATCTTAAGAAGTACTAAAGTTTAGCTTTTAGTATATTAAGTACAAAATAAGTGCGCGAAAATAGAGCACTTTAAGTACATTATGGAAGTGTACTAAGTGCACTATAATAAAGTGTTTTTAGTGTACTTTTTTGACAAAGAAATACACCTTTAGCATAATATTAATATATTTAGAATATATTAATATTATATTTTAAATAATGTATTAGTATAATTAAAATGCATTTAAAATGGGTTTTAGATATACTAAAAGTGGTAACAAAATACATTTTTTAAAAGGTTGAAATAGTATATTAAAAATATATTTAAGTTCATCTTCAGTGTGTGTCAAAATAGCACAGTTGAGTACACTTAGTTGATCTTAAGTTTATCTTAAGAAGTACTAAAGTTTAGCTTTTAGTATATTAAGTACAAAATAAGTGCGCGAAAATAGAGCACTTTAAGTACATTATGGAAGTGTACTAAGTGCACTTTAATAAAGTGTTTTTAGTGTACTTTTTTGACAAAGGAATACACCTTTAGCATAATATAAATATATTTAGAATATATTATTATTATATTTTAAATAATTTATTAGTATAATTAAAATGCATTTAAAATGGGTTTTAGATGTACTAAAAGTGGTAACAAAATACATTTTTTTAAAAGGTTGAAATAGTATATTAAAAATATATTTAAGTTCATCTTCAGTGTGTGTCAAAATAGCACAGTTGAGTACACTTAGTTGATCTTAAGTTTATCTTAAGAAGTACTAAAGTTTAGCTTTTAGTATATTAAGTACAAAATAAGTGCGCGAAAATAGAGCACTTTAAGCACATTATGGAAGTGTACTAAGTGCACTTAAATAAAATGTATTTTAGTGTACTTTTTTTTTTCACCTGGGTAAAGTTTGTGCCTTTTCGCAAGGGATATCAATGGCCCCGGCCAGTAGCGAGGTAAGTGTTGGCATCAACTGCTCAGACTGCCCTTGGATCAGTTCTTCAACTAAATTGAACCCCAGGAGTGGTCTCTCAATTGGCATCTTACTCACCAGGAATGGGACATTAATAGATAGATTAGGGTCCTCATTTCCCAGCAGGTTGACTGTGATTACCACCCAGCCATCAAATGGGATAAGGTCTCCATTTACAGCATATACTTTCAGATCTTCTTGACACCCCAGCAGTTCCCGAAGTGGCCTCATCCCAACACTTGGCAGATATCTCTCTTTCCACTCACGGTCCACCATGCTGACTTGGGCGCCTGTCTCGAAGTAGTGCCCTCACTGTCAAGCCATTCAAGTTGCACTGAGTCAGTGCCTTGCTTCCAATCAGTTTGATTATGTCGTCATTTTTGGTCTTACTGGAGTCCGGGAAACTTACTCCTTGGCTCCTGGACTTCATCTCATTTATAGATCTGTTTGTTTGTCCCTGGTGCTTGTGTTCTTGTTCTAGCACTTCTCTTTCTCTAGGCATGGCCAGCTTTGAGGAAGCAATGTCTAGTTGGGGCATTTGCTGTGCGGTCACTGGTTGCCCCTTTGCAGTGGCCGGCTCCCGTTTCCCTGTCGCTGAGGTCGTCGTAGGCACCCCACGGCCTGGTGTCCATCCTCACCACAGACAAAACAGTGAGTACAGTCCTGTCGCCCTCTGTCCGCCCACCGTGGACAGCAACGCCAGCGGCTTACCCGGTGAGAGGATGGTTGGCTGGAGGAGCATTGGCAGCCACCCTCCATTCGTACTGGCATGGAGTGTTGTAAAGCGTCTATCATGCTGGTTAAAGCATCAATCCTGGCCGTAAGAAGCTTAATCTGTTCGTTCTGCCCTGTTTGTGCAGTAAACCCTTTTGTAGCCTTCACTTCTCTGCCAGTTTCATCGCTAACTTGGGCACTATTAGCCATGGCTGGTTTTACTCTGGTTGGTGGGCCCAGTCGACGCAGCCTCTCATTCTAGTCACTTGTGATTTTCATAACGTGCCTGAGGATAGCATCGTCTGTTACATCACTGTCGGCTAGCAAGGGTTTCAGCTCGCTACGAATATCTTTACACTGGTGGCTTAGACCTTGATAGACAGTGTGTAAGAACACATCCTGCACCGTAGCTGCACTATACTTCCTATCTGAATCAGCTTGTTTAGCCGCAAAGAGTATTTTTTGCTTCAACCCCATGACTCGATACAGGAACTGTTGAGGGGTTTCATGTTCACTCTGCTTGGTGCACATTAATTCTTGGAATAGCTCTCTACTGTTTCGGTCTCCCAAGTGTGATTGTAAGAACCCCTTTAATTCTGCTACAGTCATGTCATCTTTGTTCATCAGCATATCTTTAAAAATGCCTGGCTTGATAATTCTTAGCACCCCTTTAACCACATCAGTGTCACTAAAGTTCTCTTTTAGGCCACTGTCCATTTGCCTGCAGACATTGTTGAATGTGATGTCTGACGAGTTATCTCCAATCTGGCCTCCATGTATTTTAAACTCACGGGGCTGGATATACTTAAACCCCCCCATAGGGAATGCAAAGTCATGGGCTGCATTTTTTTGCTGCTCAGTCTGGTACATGTGTGCTGTAGTAGCGCCCCCCTGTGCTACTGTGTGGGTCAAATTAGTATTCTGAGTAGGTGTCATGTACTGGCGAATCTTTTTACTAATCTCTTCGCACTCTGCCAGCATTTTACGCATGTCTGTGTTTGTTTGCCCCGTTAGAACTCCCAGAGTCAGGTGCAACATGTGATGTCAGATAAGGGTTATCAATGGTGTGTGGATGTAACTCATGTGTAAGGTGAGTGTCAGTCTCAACATCAGATGTACATACAGCAGTGCAAATCTGTTTTGCTGATTTTACAGTCTCTTGCAATGACAACAGTTCACCCATACCTTGATCCTCCCTCTCAAGCAAAGATTCACTTGACATGAAGGCATCGATGTACTCGTAACAACCCTCACTGTCTTGCAGATCAAGTTCAAATGAGTCTTTACCTCGTACTGGCCCGATGACTTTGGCGATGCGAAACAGTTCATCAGCAGGCAGTGTCATCAGGTCTTTTCTGATGTCCCACACCAAGCGTTTCCTCGTACGATCTGCCATGATGTCGTTCTCTGTTGTCCTTCGATACTGCTTTAACCTCAGGACGAAGACAGCCGCCTATCCAGCCCTCTGTATGCATCTCGTTGTCACCGTTGATGCAGCAGCTCTCCAGACAGAATGTCAAAATAAAAGTCCCTCATAGAACTGTAACTTTATATTTTTGTATATAAACAAAACATGAGACAATAATGCAATCGCTTTTTCCCATGACAATTTAAATCTTCAACAGACAGAAAAAAAACCACACTTGAGTACATACTTTGTGTGTATCACAAATACATTATTTTTTAGGTTAAAAACATTGTCTTGTACATCTTAAAAGGCTTGCTGCACTTCATTAGTATTCAAGTTTGAAGTATTGGCAGTATAATGCAATGCAATGAATCATGCAAAAGAATGTAAATTACCGTAGTTGGAAAAATAAAAAATAAGGCAAACTTTTTACAATTGTTTGAAAAAAATTCTAAGTGTTTTAATTACATCTAGATGCCTCTTATTCTGATAGTTGTGCTTTTGCCATGTTATAACTCAGAAAATAAGCAGATAACAAGATCTCAATTTGACAGCATACAAGCAGCACCAGTGAAGCCATTGATACTCTGTTGCCTCATGAATGGTTGTTACCTGCTCTATAATAAAAAAATAATAATAAAAAAATTAAATATTTAAGGGACAACTTTAAATATCCTGAGTGTCAGTGTAACAAAATAATTTAAGACAAATGCCAAAGGAATAAAAGAAAGATTATTTGTAATCTTTAAGTTTATGGGCAGATGGTAGATTTAAAATTTGGGATTTCCTACAAGGCAAAGACAATAATGATTATTTAAGACTGGCTTTTAATTAGTATTGCCAGCCCAGCCAGTTTGAGGTAATAAATCCTGTTCCTTGCAGAACTCAGCAAATGTTCTTCTTACCTCAGAGTGAACTTCAAGGAGATGGGCGTGTGCCGCTCCGGTGTTCTCTCTAGTGGTCCAAGGGGGTGAGAAGAGTAACGTGGTGGAAGGCTGCAATTCAACACTTACAGACACATATGTAAATTTCAAATTTCACAAGTTTTATTCCAATTTAAATATTTTGGTCATCTGAAAAAAATTTGAAACAATACCTTTACAGCTTATAGAGATGTTTATTAATTTAGTATGGTGAATCTAGTCCTCAATGGCCAGTCCTTGAAGGATCAATTCGCGAAGCTGGAGGTAAAGGTCTGTAATTTCATAAACATCATCTGACATGACAAGGTTATACTCAGTCATGAGTTCTACACACAGCTGAAAGACATCCTCATCACAAGGATAGTCTTTAAATAAACACTCCTCTTGGCAAATATCCAGTTTTGTTTGTTCAATTGGATGCAAGAAATTCTGCACTCCATATAAGCTGGGAACAGCAAAAATTGTTGAAGGTTGACCACTGGGAGCACGTGGGTTGTGAGTTGGCCGTATCCTGTGGCAATTCCAGGCACTGACCATTTCATCAAGCTCTTCCTTTATAAAACAAAAAGGATATATATACAGTATATATATATACATATATATATATATATATATATATATATATATATATATATATATATATATATATATATATATATATTTATAAAACGGGTAGTTTGAATCCTTGATTCTGATTGGTCAAGAGCTGTGCTTTATTCACGATAAAACACGCCTACGAGCCGCTTCACCCAACGGTTCTATTGATCGCTGCGCAACACTGCGGTTCTATGTTGTTTTTATTTGAGCTTTCATGCATTTTACACATTGGAACGTTGTTGCTGTTCACACTCGGGGACTATTTTTTCCAGCGGAAGGTAAGCTTTTAGTGATTTTACTTCAAGAAAGTTGCACTTATATTGTTTTTTACTTTAATATTGTGTGGCAACCATTTTATAAAAGCAATAAGATACTCGAGGCAAGTGCTGTATCGTGAAATAAGTAACAGCTGAAGGGGTTCAACAACGCCCTTCAGCTGTTACTTATTTCAGCGATACACACAGCCTCTCGTACCTTATTGCTTACATATATATATATGTATATATATATGTATATATATATATATATATATATATGTATATATATATATATATATAAAAATATTGTCTTGTCAAATTAATAAACAAAATTGCAAATTAAATAGCCTACGTCAATAAATAATATTTAAGTTATAATCCAAATTCAATAGGCCTACACTCTATAACCACTCTAGTGAACAAAATTGAATAAAATACCTGAATAAAATGTTGGAAGCAAAACTGGATGAGAGATTTATCAATGAAAGTGTCAACAAAGTGTCCGTCTTCTTTTAGTTGTTCAAAATGATCCATCCAAAACTGTATGCACTGGCTTCTCAAAGTGGACCACCATCGTTCAGTGTCTCTGAAAATGTTTGCATCTCTGCTATATGAGTATTTTCAGTTCCGTGGTCAATGCGAATTCTTTGAAATCCGTTATTCTCAGCAACAGCATGTACAAAATAACCTGCAATTACTCGTGGGTCATTGTTCGTTTTGTATGCTTCAAGCCAGATCATTTTTCTGGAAAACCCATCAATGCATCCGTTTATACATATTCCGTAATGTTTTAATTTGTCATACCCGTCAATATGCCAAACATAATTTGGCCCGCGACTGTTATATACGCGTCTGCGTAGACGACCATGAGCACGTAGATCAACTCCTTGTCCATCTAACAGTCTCATCAACTGACGGACAGTTCTCCGTCAGTAATAATTCCGGACAACCAACATTTCTGGTGCATCCATCGATAACCATGTTGCCGTCAGGGACGTCACTAGGATTGGAAGACAGGGGGGGCTTAGCCCCCAGGGTATTTTTAACTTTCGTTTGCAAAATCTTTGCACTTTTAATTTTTTTGATCTTTTTTTAATTTACAAAAGGCTACAATTTGTATTATATTCTCAATATGTACACATTCATTATAAATCATGTGCCTACATGATAAAAACGTCTATGTTAAGCCCGGAACACACCAAGCCGACGATGAACTAGCGCTGATGAAAGCAGACTGTGTTGTCGCCTGAAGTCCGCTCTCGTCAAGGTAAAAAGCTGCACTTGAACACACCGAGAGAACTGCAGGCGACTGTCAGCTAGAATGTGTGTTCTGCGCCTGCGTGTAATTGAGCCAACTGTCTATTTCTGCAGATATATTAGTCTATATTCGTCATTTAAAAAGGAAAACCGGCGCTGCCGGCTGCAGATACACATAACGTAAACAAAGCAGCGCGTGCTTACCGTTTTGAATATCAATCCTGCTAAACACTTTCTTGATTCCACTCCACTCATGTTAATATTGAAATATTCACCAAGGAACACTCAGGTAAGAAGACGTAACATAAGAACAGCCTTCTATCTTTACCATTTTGACTTCTTTGCTTGCTGTTTTGCTTTTATTCTCGTGCACTGACTGTTTCACTAAGCTGAACAGCCAATCAGACTTCTCTCTTTCCCCAACGGCCCGACGTCGATTCAACATGTCGAATCGGGAGAAATAAAGCCGACGAGGACTATCTTTAGCCAACGGCACGGAACCGTGCCTATCACACCGAGGAGACTTAGTTGGCCAACGCAAAAAAATCTGCCAGACGGCCGACCGTCGGCTTGGTGTGTTCCGGGCTTTAATGTTAATTGTCCCCTCACAATGACAGTAGGCTAAACTAATTATTACATTAGGGCAGGCTAACGTTACATGACTTACAAAAGCAGTTCATGTGGATGGCGAAATTAAACTAACGTTATAGTAGTTTGCCAGATTATTTTTTGACATTCGTTTAACATTTATAATGACCTAAAAAAACTGTCAAATATGAAACGTTAAGTTTAGCTACTACTTACTTACATCTTACTGTAATCTCGCAGTCACACTTTATCATACACTGAAGCGTCGAGTTGCTCTGCTGAAATTTGAGGATTTCGCGCTCAGCAGCGTCTGTGAACATAAAGCCCGCCTAGCCTACTTTGATTTGATTGGTCATCTCAAATATTCTGACATTGACGAGCAGTGACAGACCAATGAGGCTCAGATGAACACACACACCCTGTCCTCTGTTTCTGACGTGCTCTCTGATCGGCGCTGCTGTGGATTGATGATGAAGAATGAGCTGAACTGATTAACAAGACTGAAGCGAACACAAATTTGTGTATATTAATCACCAAATTTTTAGGGGGGCTAGGCAGAAGTTTAGGGGGGCTGAAGCCCCCCTGAAAAGGGCCTAGTGACGTCCCTGGTTGCCGTCCCGATGTCTGAAGCTGCTGGTGTATAAAATGTACCACTTCAGCTTCGTCCGTTTTATTGCGTCTCCGCCACAACTGATTCCTGCATAATGTTCTCTCAAGAGTCCGGAGACTAAAGCTTAATGTTGTGTAATTCCTCCAATAAAATCAAGATTTCTCTATTTGTGAAACCAGAGGCGAAAATAATCCTCTATAATATTTTCCATAAATGCTATAAAATGATATGTTCCAGCGTTCGATCCCGTGTTTCGACTAGAGTGGTGAATGAAATGCGAGCAAATAAGTCAAATTTACGAGTTTATACATCACAATTCTGACTATTTATCTCCCAATTCTGACTTTATAACTCGCAATTGCGACTTTATATCTCACAATTCTGACTGTATTTCTCGCAATTGCGACTTTATATCACGCAATTCTGACTTTTTATCTCGCATTTCTGACTTTATAACTCGCAATTCTGACTTTATATCACTCAATTCTGACTTTATATCTCACAATTCTGACTTTATTTCTCGCAATTGCGACTTTATATCACACAATTCTGACTTTATATCTCGCAATTTTGACTTTTATAACTTCGCAATTCTGACTTTATATTCTCGTAATTCTGACTTTATAACTCGCAATTGCGACTTTATATCACGCAATTCGGACATTTTATCTCACAATTGTGAGAAAAAAAGTCAGAATTGTGAGATAAAAAGTCGCAATTATTTATTTTATTTTTTATTCAGTGGCGAAACAAGCTTCCATAGTAAATAAATTGCTACAAAAAAAGAAAAAAAAAGAAAAGAAACTAACATAAACATAACATGCTTTATAAACAGGGGTTCTATTCCTTTTGGCTAAACAAATGTACCGAGTCAAGCTTTAACAAATTTATTTTGTTTTTCTAGTATGTACACCTGGGGCCTGTTTCAATAAAGAGGTTCTACCAACTCTGAGTTGACTTACCCGAGTATTCTGTTTCAGAACAGCTGAAATGAGTTAGTTCAATCAACTCTGAGTTGACTGACTTCTGAGTTAAGCGCGTGCACCACAACTATAAAAAGCCATTATTAATGGAGCGCAGATATTGAGTCAGCATGGCAACAGCGCCAAACAAAAAGAGGTGTTGGGTGTAATTAATTACCAAGTAATCTAAATATTGTAATTTAATTAAAGGGATTACTCTTAATTCTTCTGCAATTTAAAATAAAATATGATGCAATTACATTAAATAGGCTACTGCATAAACTATAGACCAATTCAGTATAAAACAAAAGTGGATTTAACATACACTTTTAAAGGGTATTTTTTATGTAACCTTCTCGCTCTACACACTTTGATCAATTCAAGAATAATTCATGCAATTGTATATTGTTAATTTGAAAGCATTAAAATTGCAGTTTCTTGTCTCTCCTCCTTGTACTAATCAAGTGGTTGAGGTTGATATAGGATTTAGTAATATGTAAACCAACACTTTCTAGAGATAGTAATTATTACATTAATCTAACAACACAGTTGAAGATGTAATTTGTTGTTAATAATTCATAACTATTTTAGAGTAACTTACTGTTATAATATCAGAGGTGAAACTGGAAGAATGTTATTCAACTTGAAGTAGGCTCCTATCACTTCTGATAAATTTTTACTTAAGTAAAAGTAAAAATACCAGTCTAAAAATCTACTCAAGTAAAAAGTAGTTAATTTAAAACATGAGTGAAAGTTGCTGAGTAACTTGTTTAAAAGCGGGGTGGGGTGGGGGACTCAGAAAATATCACGGTTTATGTTATTAAACAATTATTAAATATATAAACTGCATTATTAAATTACAGTTATTATTATCATCAGTTAAAATGACAGTTAAATAAATTAAACATTTTTTTAATGATTTAATAGAAATATATGTCAGCGAACTACACAATAATAATATACATAAAATGTATTTAAGGGGGCCGGAATGGCCAGTTTAGCTCAAAGGGAATGAATGGCATTTGTAACGCTTTTACTTAGAATTGAACCGGATAGCTCACCCAACGGTTGTAGTCAGGTGTAATGTTAAGCAGAGACCCAAGATCGCAGCTGATATTCCACAGTGGTGATTTATTATCAACGTCGTCCCACGCACATATGGGCATCTCGCAACTCACACCGCTAACAACAACTGCGTTACCAAAAAGAAAATAAAAGCACGATAAACGGGCTTGCCTTGCACGCATACATGCGCTCACAGCTCGCGCTTCACATGTCGACTGATGACCCTGAGTGAGTGCGTAACAGAGTGCCTCCTATCTTAAAGGCGCAGTACCTAATTCTACTTGTTACAGAGTCCCTCCTGTCAAATAAAGGCTGACCCCAGCCGTACACAACCAGGAGGCCTTACTGTTTCACTTAACAACCATACATACATGCCACAGTTGAAAAGCTGTTACAGGGCGAGAAAAACAAAAATAAAGCACAATCAGTACAATCCCACAAATCCGTATGTTGCACTTAAGTTCAACAAAACAAAACAACTGTGTGCAAAACCCACATATGGAATACATTGTTCCTTTTTTTTTTCAAAACATCAAACCTTGAACATTTGTCAATAAACAACAAGTGACAAACAAAACCTTTGTTTCATCTCCTTACTTAAATTCAATCTTACGTGTATGATATGGGTTAGTCCACCTATTAACTGACCAGTCAGAAGTAATTCTGGGGTTCTGTCTCGGTCTCAATTTATAACGGTCAGCACCCTGGAACGGGTCATTTGTGTCAAATCTGTGAGTGTCAAAGTCATGTCTCATATCAGAGTTCTCTGTGTCTGTAAAAACAGCACCGTCAAGTGTCTGTTCAGGTAAGCTTTCTGTGGAAACGTCATTGGGCAGTTCAGTCAACCAGACTCCAGCAACACTTAAGGCAGTGTCGTCAGATTCTCCAGGCCCATTTTGGATAGAGGCATCCTCGTCCCATGATTGTCCATTGTCACAATTATCAGGGAGTTTTTGTCTGGACGAAGCAGTATCCCATGAGTGAAAAGGCTGAAGGTTCACAACATGAAACACCCCAACATCCTCACCAGTATCGACTTTTTCCAGTCTGTAGTTAACGCCAGACAGTACTTTTGAGATTCTGTATGGACCTGAGTATATTGGAGCCAGCTTGGCTGTGAAGTTTTCTGCTGCATTAGACTTCGGGTGTGTTTTCACTCTAACCAGATCATCCACAACATAGGAAACTGAACGCCGTTTTAGGTCATAGTATCGTTTTCTACGTTTATGACCTTCCTCTGAGAGCTACTTTGGCGTGATCATGAGCGTCCTGTAAAGAAGCTCTCAAATTCTCCGGGTATGTTACATCCGGGACATCCATTCCCTCAACATTTGGCTGTGTAATCAAATCAATTGGAGTTTCCAGTTCACGACCATACAACATCATTGACGGTGACAGGCCTGTACTCTCATGGGCGCAGTACGAAGGGCGAAACATATTTGAGGTATGTATCTGTCCCACGAGGTGTGTTTGTCTCCCACGTATGCACGAATTGCTGTCTTCAAGGTACGGTTCACCCTTTCAGTAGCGTTTGTTTGGGGGTGATATGACGTAGTCAACCTGTGTTCTGTACCCAGGGCGGCCACCACATCCTCGAACAGTTTACTCACAAATGGCGTGCCACGGTCAGAAATCAGGTAAGTCGGTGCACCGTGTCTTGCAAAGATTTCGCTCAGGAACTTACTTGCAGCAACTTGTGCTGTCGCTGTTCTGACTGCATTAACTTCAACCCACTTTGAGAAGTAGTCGACAAATACAAGTATATACTCATTTCCATTCTGCGTCCGAGGGAGAGGGCCCACAAAGTCTACTCCAGTGTATTCCCAGGGCTTTTGTGGTTTGATTGGGACCATCAGGCCTGCTGGTTTCTTTTGACTAGGCTTTGTCAATTGACACACTGAACATGAGGTAACATATTTCTTCACATCCTCTGTCAATTTTGGCCAGAAGAACCTCATCTTAAGCCTGGTCAATGTTTTGGTAATTCCGAGATGCCCAGCAGTAGGGTGGTCATGGTAGTATTTTAACAAAGTACCTCTGATGGACGTAGGCGCATAGAATTTTAGCTGTTTCATTGGATGTAGTCCACAAGTAACTTTAGAGTCTCTGACATACAGTAAGCCGTCCTGAATGACATACTTTTCATCCACATCCTCTTTTCCAGCACTGTGAAGGGCACCTAAAAGATCTCCGACCACTGGGTCATTCTCCTGCAATTGCCTCAACTGTGCTTTGTCCGTCAGCATGACCGAGGGCAGGCAACGGAGATCCATCCCCCCAATGATTGCATAATCTGGCAAAATGTCTATTGGGGCAGTCTCGCATTGAATTGGGTTGCGGGATAAAGCGTCTGGGACCTTGTTTTGAACACCTGGCCTATGTACAATACTAAAATCAAAGTCCTGCAGGCGTAAGGACCATCTTGCTAGACGTCCTGAAGGGTTTGGGCGATTCATCAGCCATCTCAGGCTATTATGGTCTGTGTAGACCGTCACGTGTAGTCCCTCTACATATGGTCTAAAGTACTCCAGAGCCCAAATTACTCCTAAACATTCCTTTTCAGGTGTTGAGTAAGGTTTCTCAGCCTTGTGTAGAGTTCTGCTTGCAAAAGCCACAACAACATCTCGTCCCATGTCGTCTTTTTGCATTCAGAGCCGCCCCAAGACCCAGGTCGCAAGCATCTGTGTGTATATAGAATGGCCGCGTGAAATTTGGGAAACATAAGATTGGTGCTGACGTGAGACACTTCGTCAAGAAACCCTTAGCAGCCTGGCAACTTTCATCCCAGCAGAACGGTGTTTCTTTCCTGGTGAGACGGAAAAGTGGTTCCGCTTTACTCGCATAGCCAGGGATGAAGCGTCGAATAATAGCCGGTAAGGCCAAGGAAACCTCTGACATCCTTTGTGTCTTTTGGTGTTCTGAACTCCGTCACCGCCTTTACTTTTTCCGGGTTTGGTGATATACCCTCTGGTGTGACACGGTAGCCAAGGAATATGAGCTCGCTTAGACAAAACTGACATTTACTCAGCTTCAGGGAGAGACCTGCTGACTGCAATCTCAACAGAACCTCCCGAAGGTCCTCAAGGTGTTGTTCAAAGGTTGGAGAAGCTATTACGATGTCGTCCAAGTACACTGCACAGCATTTATAAGTCAGGCCAGCGAGGACAGTGTTCATGACCCTTTGAAAAGTAGCAGGGGCATTGCTAAGCCCGAAGGGAAGGACTTTGAACTGAAATAGTCCACAGTGAGATATAAAAGCAGTTTTCGGTCTCAGACTTTCCCTCAACGGACACCTGCCAATACCCTCGAGATAGATCCAGAGTCGTAATAAATTTCCCACGGGACAGAAAGTCTAATGATTCATCCACCCTGGGTAGAGGATACGAATCTTTCAGTGTGAGCTGATTTAGACCCCTGTAGTCCACACAGAATCTGGGTTCTCCACAAGGTTTCTTTACAATCACGACTGGCGCAGCCCACGGGCTTGATGACGGCTCAATAATTCCATCCTCCAGCATTTGTTTTATCTGGCTTTCAATTATCCGCTTTTTTTCAGGGGAAGTACGGTAAGGTGGTAAATTGACCGGCTTCGCTTTACCCGTGTCGATTATGTGCTCTGCCATCGATGTATTTCCCAAATGACCATCAAACAAGCACCAAAAATCTTCCACCAGGGCAAGGAACTGATCTTTTTGTTCCTGTCCTAAACAGGCCTTCTCAACTTTTCCCTTCAAGTCAGATTTCTGGACACCCATGAACATCATGTGCCCTACTGCTGTAGTCTCCATCCATTCACTCTCTAGTTCACATGGTTCTGGCTCACCAGTGTCACACAAAGTTACCGTCCTGGATGGAACATGAATGTTGACTGCAGCTCTTAACATGAAATCCATCCCTAAGATAAGGGGTGAAGCGAGATCAGGGACGATAACAAATCTATGGTAAAAACGTTTTCCCTGGAATCCAATATTCAGCCAAATTATGCCGGCTGGGCTGCAGGTTGCTCCGTTAGCTAATTGAATGGGGGGCGATAACCAAGGGTGCACTTTTCAGAGCTTCCTGGAATGGCAGAAATAATATTAGTCCCAATTGCGGAAAGGGAAGCGCCTGTATCAAGAGCAGCATCAACTGCACTGTTGTAGAGGTTTACTTTGACAATGAATGGGGTGTTCCAGAAGGAGGAAGAAGCTGGGTCTTCCACATGACCCAAGATGAGTTGCTCAACTGTGGACACCGGAGAATGTTGGGGCCTGTTTACCTTCTGGAGGGAGGATTGCCCCTGTGAAATGTCCTCCCTCCCCTGAAGTTTCCCTTCTGCTGGTCACATTTATTTTCCTGCTCACCCCTGTTGTGGTTGCTTTGGTTCTCGCTACTCGGATTTACGGCCTGGTGTTCCATATCCTGTTCGTAAGTTCAGCTCTGCACCACCTGGGAAAACATCTGCTTGTGTCACAAAGCTACAGTTCGGACAATTTCGGGATGTAAAACCAGGTTTACCGCATTTAAAGCAGTAAATTTCATGTGTTTTGTCCTTCATTGGAAGCAGGGCTCATTACGGGTGTTAGGGCCAAGAACAGAATGAAGCTCATGTGCCCTCATCAGGAGGTCAATGACTGATGTGATCTCTGTACCATAAATTGCGACTCTGTATCGCTCCAATGCATGCTTACAAATCAGTTCAATTTGATCCTGTTCTGGTGGGGGAGACTTCAGCTTTTTGAATTCGCTCAACAGATGCGCTACAAACGTCGGGAAAGGCTCATCAGGCGCTTGAACACGGTCAAGGATGCCTCTCAAGATGCGCTCTTGATTGTCCGATGGAAGAAACACACTTTTAAATAGAGCGCGGAATTGTGTCCAGGCTGTAATGTGTTCACTTAATACTGAAAACCATTTCCTGGGTTCTTTAGCTAGGAAGCGAGGTAATTCAAGAAGGATCTGGGCATCACTCATCCCCAAAGAGGTTCTGTATACATCCACAAGCTGAAGCCAATCCTCAGGCTGAACTTTTCCATCTCCTCCGAACACAGGGGGCTCAAGTTTTGACTGATTCAAGACTGAAGCTAATGCTCTAGTTGTGCTATTAAGTAGTGAAGTGTGGGAAAAGTCTGTTGCTCTATCATGTGCGACGTTGCAATTAATGGCTGTCGCTGAAAGTTTAGGCTTGATGTGAACAGGTTGGCCCAGGGCATATGGAGTGGAAGAAGCAATTGGATCGTTATGTGCAGATAAGCGGTTTGAAGCGGCTGTGTACATGTTTTGAGTGTAATCGTCAATCATACCTCTCTGCAGATCAAGGGACTCCTTTAAGCATTTTCGCAGCACTTCTACCTCAGTCTTTCAGCGACTCAACTTGTGTCTCCAGGCAAACAGTTGGCTTTGGTGCTCTACTCCTAGGCACAGACTCAGAGAGGGAAAGTCAGGTCAGTCATATCTGTCATACCATATGTGGCCATTGTATTCAATGTAGGCAATGTTATATCAGCTTGGTATGCAGTAAATACAGTTAAACCGTAAATTATGCAGTTTCCAACAAAGGTCAACAACCGTCAGCACTTTCAAATTATGATGACAATGAAGGAAGCAAAATAGTCATTATATTTGCACACTTCAACCTCAGCGCATAAAAAAAAAAAATAATAAATAAATAAATAAATCAACAGCAGAAGTGACACAGTTTAAGTCAGAAACATATTCACAACCATATAACAGACTTTTTCACATTTTTTTTTTTTTTTTTTTAAAACATGTGAGCTTTCATGGCAAACCTGTTGAACAGTTCTGATGACGCTGTCAACACGTAACTTCAGTTCGAATCCCGGTAAGATTCAAATGAATCAGTCAATCAGTCAACCGTGAAACAAGATACAGTCAGTTGCACTGTCCAAACCTTAAATGGTCTATGGTCCAAGCCAGAACAAGTTATTTTGTTTTTCCTCAGTTGAAACTCTTGAACGGTTTTATTGAATCGCTGGGGAGGTGAATGACTCCTTTCACGATCCTAAACAAATCACACGTGCCAGAATGAATCTCACGTGTCCGCGCACAAATTATCCGCGTGCTTCTCGGAGCTTCGGCGTGGGCAAAAATGTCCGTAAATCCACAACGAAAATAAAATCCTCGCTCGACAATTCCAAAAGGTCTGATCCGAGGCCAGAGACAAAATGTTCGGGCGCCACTTGTAACGCTTTTACTTAGAATTGAACCGGATAGCTCACCCAAACGGTTGTAGTCAGGTGTAATGTTAAGCAGAGACCCAAGACGTAGCTGATATTCCACAGTGGTGATTTATTATCGAACGTCGTCCCACGCACATATGGGCATCTCGCAACTCACACCGCTAACAACAACTGCGTTACCAAAAAGAAAATAAAAGCACGATAAACGGGTCTTGCCTTGCACGCATACATGCGCTCACAGCTCGCGCTTCACATGTCGACTGACGACCCTGAGTGAGTGCGTAACAGAGTGCCTCTCTATCTTAAAGGCGCAGTACCTAATTCTACTTGTTACACATTCATTGATTTGCAAAGAATCTGAACCGAGTCACTTATGCAACCGAGCAAATGAATCGTTGAGAGTTCATTTGAACGGGCCGTAATATAACCTTTGTAAGGATATAAACCCAATTATAGTGAAACACTATGTCTTAGCAAGGTAACTTTAGATCGACAGTACAAGACATTAAATATGCAAGCACAACACAAGGCAATTTGTCTTTTCAAATATATGGGAGACTTTATTAGCTATTCTAAACACATAGAACTATAACGTCTAACACGGTCACACACACACATTCATACATTCATACAGTCGCGAGAAAAGAGTGAGTTGGAAAGAGTGAGAGAGAGAAAGTTTCAACTTTCTATATGCACGTAAGACAACATGACCTGAAAGGACCATCAAGCATTAATTAACCCTTCGTTTTAAAGAGGTTATTAATTTAAAGCACCCGTTCAGCTAAGAGTCTGGATTACTTGCGCTTGTCTGTGTGGTTGAGGGGATTCCCTTTGTCTTGTTGTGCTGAAAGGGGTTTCCCGGCCGGTCGCGTGGCGTGGTTGTCTTTGAAGTGCCTGGATGGAAGTTTCGCTGCTGATCACGTGTGATTAGCAAGCGAATGAGAGTCTTTTCCAATTTCGAAGCGCGTTGCAGGAAAGACGAACTTTGCAGCAAACTTAACTTTGAACCGAGACTTTTCACGAGAAAGAAAATAAAAGAAAGAGATGAAAACAAAACGAGTTCAGATGGCTTGAATGAAGCTGTTTTAACCCCAATCTCTAGATGGGTTATTTCTGTCTGCTTGGTCGAATTTGGTCTAGTCGATGCAGAAGCGTGCAAACACGCTCTTTGCTATCTTCAGAGAAAACACGAACATAAACACTCTCTGGCTGTCTTAGAGAGAGGCACAAACTTAGCAGTTACGGAACTGAACTGTATCAGAACATTTACAATTGCCGAACTGAACTATATTCGAAAAACTAACTGAACATGAGGAAAAACTGACTGAACTCGAGGTCCTTTGTTCAAATCTTTAACTTAAACTTTAAGGCCAACCTCTGAGAAACTTTGGGCCAATGAGGAAAATGGCACCATTTTAGGAGGTGGATCTAGTTCCTTCTTATCTTAATTTATGCATGGTCTGTGAGCTGGTCTCCAGCTCTTGGCAGAGAGACGAGAGAACACAGTTTAAGATTATAGATTATTATAACCATAAAACGAAGCATATTACACAGATTTCAGTCAAACCATCTTTTGAATTAAGAGAATCCAATTCATTTGATAGGAAGCACGATAGTCTTTCATTCATTCACACGTCTAATGGTTGTATAACAATTACAGGAGTGAATAGTTAACAACACTTACATGATTAATATGTGATCTAAGCATAATACACCAACATACGAATAGTAGGAACACATAAACTTATGTAGTTTTGATTATGAGTCCCTTGAGAATTGTTCTTAAGTGATTTTATGTTTTCATGTGGGAGATCTCAGATCTCCATAGTGAGGTTAGGCAAAGTTCTTGCTGCTATCTGTGTTAGAAAAAGGCTCTGTGGAACATCTCTGTCAGGGGATCAAACGGTCTTTGTGCTCAGGCCTATCGTGAGGTTATTGAGGGAGGTCAAAGGTGGTTAGGCATTTGGTGGTCTGAGCAGATTTGTCTACACCAACATACGAATAGTAGGAACACATAAACTTATGTAGTTTTGATTATGAGTCCCTTGATAATTGTTCTTAAGTGATTTTATGTTTTTGTGTGGGAGATCTCAGATCTCCATAAGTGAGGTCAGGCAAAGTTCTTGCTGCTATCTGTGTTAGAAAAGGCTCTGTGGAACATCTCTGTCAGGGGATCAAAACGGTCTTTGTGCTCAGGCCTATCGTTCCACAGTGAGGTTATTGAGGGAGGTCAAAGGTGGTTAGGCATTTGGTGGTCTGAGCAGATTTGTCTTGCTTAAAACATTAACATATTGACACGTCTCTTCCTGTTTTAGTGGTGTCTCCACTCATAAAGTTCTTATCTGAGTGGGGAAGACTGGAGCCTGTGTCAAAGGAATGTGAGCTCCATTCTCTTTGGGGTGCTGACTCCAATCAAAGAGATGAATTTGATTAAGTTGTGTTTGATTCGCCTCAATTCTCTACATATATTATCAAAAACGGTGGAAATCAAATAAAAGTTTAGCAAACGTTTTAATCCTTTTATTTTTTGGCAAATTGCTGCAAAACAGATTTAGTCAATTAAACCATGGACAAACAATATATATATATTCCTTAAAGAATGTGTAAATACATTTTAGTATTATGGTGTTTAAACAGCACTTCCTCTTTAAAAAGGGGAGGAGACCACAAGAAACTCTGGGTTTACTGAAGAAAACCTGCTCCCGACCAGGTTAGGTTCACAGAGTAAGTTACCATGGTAACTGACTCTGAGTATAAGTTACCTCTCTTTCAGAAACGGGCTTGACTTACTCGGGTTTGATACCCCCCTTTCTGAAACAGAAAACCCAGAGTTTCCCCTCATTTCAGGGTTAACCTACTCAAGAGTTTTCACTTAAACTCCTTTCTGAAACAGGCCCCTGATCTTTTATGTTGATGTGTGCAAGTACTGGGGTCCCACTTTATATTAAGTGGCCCTAATACCTGTGAACTTACATGGTTACTAGACATGTACTTAGTATGTAAGTACAGTGTAAATACACATTTGTACATAGTATTTACAGCTGTAATATATGTGTAACTACACATATGTAATAACACACTGAATATGGGTACAAATTACAAATGTGTAACAGGACATTGGTAACAACACTTTTTTTACTAGAGTAAGTACACATGTGTAACAGGCATTATGTAACTACATTTTGTTACAACAATATGTATTTACACACGTTCTTCCATGTTCACACAGTCTTCAATACTGTAGTTACCAGTTTGGAAGGCACTGAAACTCCACCAAAATCATGATGATTCCTATGTGTATACCATGTATTTACTGTATGACTAGCACGACTCGCACTGAATTACAGCTAAAGTTTCCCCTTGTGGTATCAGTGTACTGTACTTACACGGTAACTCCTCAGGAACTGTCTACTTAATATAAAGTGTAAAACTTTTCCAATCTTCTATTGTCCAATTTCGATGAGCTTGTGCAAATTCTTGTGCAAATAACTTACTGTGTATAATAAAAAACCCAAACCTCTGTACAACACTGTATTAACAGTGTACTTACACGGTAACTCCTCAGTAAATCTGCACTTGATACAATGTGTTAAACTGTCATAACTTACTGTGTATAATAAAAAACCCAAACCTCCCCACATGGAAATAACCTATATGAGGATAGATGCACATATATGAAACCTATATGCAGTTTATATGCACATATATGCTGCATATAAACAGCATATATGCACATATATGGTTATATATACGCTGCATATAGTATGTGTATATATGGCACCTATAGGCAATTTGAGGTGCATATATGTGCATGTACAGGCCATATAGGTCTCCTGTATTGCTTCTTTATATCCACATATAAGTGCTATATGTGCATACAAGAGTTTCCTATAGATCATGGCAGGATCTGGTCATTTTGTAGCTCAATGCTGGGTTGTTTTTGAACCCACATTTGGGTTAAATATGGACAAAACCAAATGTTGGGTTAAAAATGTAATTTCAGATTTTAACTCAAATTCAACTTTCACTTTCAACTGTACATTTTTTCATTGCATTTTTAACCCAACATTTGGTTTTGTCATATTTGACCCTAAGCATTTTTTAGAGTGTATGTCACTATACTGCAAAAAAATGATATATAATTTCAACTGTATCAACCGATTTCCGTGGTTTGTATGTGGTGTACAAAAAAAAGCCATCTCTAGTTATTTAAAACATCAATAGTTAGACTTTCTTTTTTAAATAAAGAATGGTCAAGCTCAGGCTTGTCATGTATCTGGCTTTTTATTCGTGGATAAGAATGGTGAAGACCCCCATACTGAGATATTTAAGTTTGCTTATTGTGGTAAAGCATTTTCTGTGATATACCAGATTTTAGCAATAGCATAACTGATGGATCCTTTATGATAATACATACAACTGGGCACATAGTGCAATGCAAATAGTAATTATAACATAAAGTGACAAGTAGCCTAATATTTTAATCAATAAAATAAACAAATAGTATACAGCAAATAAAATGGTAAATAATAATATTATAATTATATTAAAAAAATTATAATAGTAGTTTATTAATAATAATAATAGCAATAGACATTTCAATTACAGAATATACACAATATAAAAGAGTGAATTGACATATTTAATATTTAGCTCTTTTTGTTAAATTTCAGTTTTATTGATCAGTAATAGGCTAGCCATTATTACTAACATTATAACTAAAGTAGCTTCAGTCAAACATACAGCTGGATACAACGTTAAAATAGCCTAAATTGTTAGGCGCATGAAAGAAAGTTAATGGAGAGTTCCGATGAAAAAGGTATGAAAAACAATAAAACAGTATGAATAAAAAAATATCCAGTAAAAAAAAAATTAAAAAATAAGTGGGGTATGGTTAACATGTTAAATTAAATTATCTTTTTTTCATTGTAGCCTACCGAAAATGATCTGGGAGCCCACTGTTGCTATGGGAACGAACTACACTTTTATATGCATCTGACTGACAGCTAAATCATGCGATCTTATTTCACTTTTTTCAGCTTTGTACAAAGTTTGCTTCGTATATTTAGTTTAACTGTATTGTTAAACAGGGCGAGCTTTACAATTAATTTGAACTCTGTGCATGTATTTTAGACACTTACATTGTTCTTGCTCCGTCCATCATGCAAACCACGTCCATGTTATGAGCCGAGCTTTTTTATGTACTGCAACTGCTCAGTGCTCTGGTATTATCAATGGTATGACCCATTTCAGTAGTTGCCATAATTAAATATGAGCAGAATACTCACTTAAATTCACTGAAATATTGAAACGTTAGCGCTACTGATTCAAAACACGAGCGTCAGTGATAATGATTGAATGTCAAACGCAGTTTGAACGCCCCGCCCCCAGCCGAACTAGAGATTTTGATTGGTTTTGCACCTCGAGTCAGATCTGTCTGTTACTGGCTGAAGGGCTTCAGATCTGTCTGTTATTGGCTGAAGCGCAGTGCTCCACCGCAGTAGTTTGAAAATTGTCTGTCAAACGTCAGCTTGCCCTGTTGCTCCGTCGGCACCTTTGTCAAAGTACTTTGTACTTTTTATGAAATATAAATGTAGAGAAGTTGAATATTTTATTTTACTCAAGTAAGAGTAAAAGTACCATAATTTAATTATACTCAAGAAAGTAGAAAAAATGAAAAAATCTACTCAAGTACTGTAACGAAAGTATTTGTAATTAGTTACTTTCCACCACTGGTCCGCGCTAACTCGGGTAAAGGTAAGGTGCGAACTCCCTGCTTCCCTGGTGCCTGTGTTCTCGATATCGCCGCTCAGGTTCCCGAGATCGTGGGCGGTGACACGCGCATCCGAGCCTGTTGTGCTGGAAGCAGGAGCGACTGACATAAGGCTGCGGCAGACCGAGGTTCTGAAGAAGGACTACATGAGCCTGATCGAGATGGTACGCACCACAGCGCCTAAAGCAACGCTGCAATTCATTGCACTCAATGAATGGTTAATGTTAATGTGTAATGAACAGAAACTGCTCTTTTTAAATAATTGGCATCTGTTCTGGGAGCGACCCAGACTGTATCGGCAAGACGAACTTCATTCCAGCAGAATCGGAGCGAGTGTTCTGTCGGACAACATCTCCGAGGCGTTACGCACCAGATGACTAATAAGTCAAAGTCCAAATCACAGCCTCTGTTGTCCTTGTTATAACTCGGGTGAGAAGGGACCAAAAAGCGAGAGTTCTCAGTTCACAGTCTTTAATTGAACAGAAAGATGAATTACAGAGTCAGTGAGGAACATAAATCTTCTTAGTATTGTCAGAAAACAGTTCAAACAGAAAATGACTCTCTTGAAGGAATAAAACAGAAACTGCAGACTTTAAGGCTTGCTTTCACGCTTCTCTTATAGCGGAGCCAGGGATAGGCGGAACGAGGTACTAGTGGACACAATCGGGTGAGCGAGAGTGATGGTACCGAGAGCTGGATAACAGGTCTGATCAGGAACTCTGCTTCTGAATTAGCAGGAGACAGCACAATGAGAGAGAAGAGAACACTGATGGTACTACCAGGAGAGGAGACTACCCCTGGAGAGGATCTCCTACGGATCTTTTGAGATAAGACAGGACAGGACACGGCTGGGTGAGAGAGGTAAGCGACAGGCTTTCTGCATTGGTAGCTAGGAATAAACTGACAAAGAGGCGGGGAGAAAGGGGGACAGAAATAGTAAGCAGCATTAAAGAGGAAAGAGAAACAGGTGAGCAGCGATTAGAGTAAACGGGAACAGCTGCACCTGATAAGGCTAAAGTGAAAGAGAAGGTGAGTAAAGAAACCACCAGAGGGAGACAGAGAACAGAGAAACCCGGATCATGACAGTACCCCTCCTCAACGAGCGCCTCCTGGCGCTCCCGAGGAAGAGGACTGGCGAGAGCGGAAGGAAACCATCAATGAGCGAAGGGTCCAAGATGTCCCGAGAGGGAACCCAGCTTCTCTCCTCCCGGTCCAAATCCCTCCCAATCGACTAAGTATTGATGACCACGTCCCCGGCAACGCATATCAAGCATGCGACGACCCTGTAGACAGGGATTCGTCAGATGTGTAACAGGAGAACGAACAGGACGAGGGGCGCGCGAACGACAGGCTTAATTTGCGAAACATGGAAAACCGGATGGACCCGACAGAGATATGATGGAAGACAAAGCCGAACTGCGACAGGATTGATGATCTTAATATATACGAAAGGCCCATGAAAACTTACGGGACTCAGAGTGTAAGGGTAAATTGGTAGTGGAGAGCCACACGCGCTGCCCACGAATGTAGCGCGGACTCTTGGCCTATTGGCAGAAATGCGCATGCGAGAGCTAGAGTTACGAAGTGCGATTCTCACCTTTCTCCAAGTGCTCTTACAACGGTCAATAAAAGCCTGGACCGACGGAGAATTGGACGCGACTACTTGACTCTCAAATAAAGGAGGTTGATAGCCGAGACAAGATTGAAAAGGGGACAGACCTGTAGCCGAGGATGGGAGAGAATTGTGCGCGTACTCCGCCCAGGCCAGCTGTTCAGACCAGGACGAAGGACACCGATGGGCAAGACTGCGAAGGATGCGGACTACGACCTGATTGGCGTGCTCTGCCTGCCCATTAGACTGGGGATGAAACCCTGACGAGAGACTGGCAGTAGCCCCGATAAGTCGACAAAACTCGTTCCAGAAAACGGCGGAGAATTGTGGACCTCTATCAGAAACCACGTCAGAGGGCAAACCATGTATCTTGAAGACATTATCAACCATAATCTGGGCTGTCTCTTTGGCTGAAGGGAGCTTAGTCAGCGGGATGAAACGAGTAGACTTAGAAAAACGATCGACGACTGTTAAAATAACGGTATGGCCCGCCAGAGGAGCCCCGTAATAAAATCAAGAGCAATATGAGACCAGGGTCGAGCCGGAATAGGTAACGGTCGGAGTTGAATTGCTGGTCTTGGTCTGGGCACACGTCACACAAGAGGCAACAAAGCGACGCCGTACTCGTGACCCATCGAGGGCCACCAAAAACGCTGACAAATAAAAGCTAGCGAACCCCGCACGCTGGGATGGGCAGATAATTTGGACGAATGTCCCCACTGGAGGACAGCACGACGAACTGATGTAGGCAATAATAGCAATAGACATTTCAATTACAGAATATACACAATATAAAAGAGTGAATTGACATATTTAATATTTAGCTCTTTTTGTTAAATTTCAGTTTTATTGATCAGTAATAGGCTAGCCATTATTACTAACATTATAACTAAAGTAGCTTCAGTCAAACATACAGCTGGATACAACGTTAAAATAGCCTAAATTGTTAGGCGCATGAAAGAAAGTTAATGGAGAGTTCCGATGAAAAAGGTATGAAAAACAATAAAACAGTATGAATAAAAAAATATCCAGTAAAAAAAAAATTAAAAAATAAGTGGGGTATGGTTAACATGTTAAATTAAATTATCTTTTTTTCATTGTAGCCTACCGAAAATGATCTGGGAGCCCACTGTTGCTATGGGAACGAACTACACTTTTATATGCATCTGACTGACAGCTAAATCATGCGATCTTATTTCACTTTTTTCAGCTTTGTACAAAGTTTGCTTCGTATATTTAGTTTAACTGTATTGTTAAACAGGGCGAGCTTTACAATTAATTTGAACTCTGTGCATGTATTTTAGACACTTACATTGTTCTTGCTCCGTCCATCATGCAAACCACGTCCATGTTATGAGCCGAGCTTTTTTATGTACTGCAACTGCTCAGTGCTCTGGTATTATCAATGGTATGACCCATTTCAGTAGTTGCCATAATTAAATATGAGCAGAATACTCACTTAAATTCACTGAAATATTGAAACGTTAGCGCTACTGATTTCAAAACACGAGCGTCAGTGATAATGATTGAATGTCAAACGCAGTTTGAACGCCCGGCCCCAGCCGAAACTAGAGATTTCGATTGGTTTTGCATCCTGAGTCAGATCAAGAGCCCCGTAATAAAATCAAGAGCAATATGAGACCAGGGTCGAGCTCGGAATAGGTAACGGTCGGAGTTGAATTGCTGGTCTTGGTCTGGGCACACGTCACACAAGAGGCAACAAAGCGACGTTATCGTGACCCATCGAGGGCCACCAAAAACGCTGACAAATAAAAGCTAGCGAACCCCGCACGCTGGGATGGGCAGATAATTTGGACGAATGTCCCCACTGGAGGACAGCACGACGAACTGATGTAGGCACAAACAACAGATCCTTCAGGAACAATCACGCGGCGTGGAAACTCGAGACAACGCGCGTCTCACCAACCTCTCGACTACCCACACGGTAGCACCCACAATGCGACCGGGAGGAATAATAACCTCAGGCGTAACTGCTGCCGCGGGGGATCAAAGAGGCGAGAGAGCGCATCCGGTTTAACGTTCTTAGAGCCCGGACTATAAGAAATGGAAAGTCAAAACGCATAAAAAACAGCGCCCAACGTGCCTGACGGGCATTGAGTCTCTTAGCCGAACGTATATATTCCAGGTTGCGATGATCGGTCCAGACGACAAAAGGAACGGATGCGCCCTCCAACCAGTGTCTCCATTCACCTAGCGCCAAACGGACGGCGAGCAGTTCGCGGTTGCCAACATCGTAATTTCTCTCGGCAGGCACGAGGCGGTGAGAATAGAAGGCACAGGGGTGTACCTTTCCGTCCTTAGAGGAGCGCTGAGAAAGGACTGCCCCGACCTCCGAGGCATCGACCTCTACGATGAATTGTTTCGAGACGTCAGGAGAGAGTAAGATAGGTGCGGACGTAAATAGAGCTTTCAGCCGATGAAAAGCCGCTTGAGCAGCTTCAGACCACCTAAAACGTGTCTTAATCGATCTCAGCACAGTGAGGGGTGCGGCCACCTGACTGAAACCCCGAATAAAACGACGATAAAAATTGGCAAAACCAAGAAAGCGTTGCAGCGCAACCCGGGAGTCGGGAACGGGCCACTCAGAGACCGCTCGGACCTTTGCAGGATCCATACTAACCCCATCTGCCGAAATGACTAAGCCCAGAAAGGTTACCGACGAGAACATGAAACGAACATTTCTCTGCCTTGACAAAGAGTCGATTCTCTAACAGACGCTGGAGGACTTGACGAACATGTTGGATGTGCACTTGAAGAGAGGGAGAGAAAATGAGAATGTCATCAAGGTAGACAAAGACAAAAATGTTCAGCATATCTCGTAAGACATCATTGATAAGAGCTTGGAACACGGCGGGGCGTTGACCAACCCAAAGGGGAGGACTTTATATTCAAAGTGCCCGAGGGCGTGTTAAACGCGGTCTTCCAATTCGTCACCCTGCTTAATACGAACTAAGTGGTAGGCGTTACGCAGATCAAGCTTAGTGAAAATCTTAGCTCCCTGTAGGATCTTGAAGGCTGACGACATCAACGGTAAGGGATCAGCGGTTCTTAACCGTAATGTCGTTCAGGCCTCGATCATCGATACAGGGGCGTAACGAACCGTCCTTCTTTTTGACAAAGAAAAACCCGGCTCCGGCGGGTGACGAAGAAGGTACAATGGTACCCGCATTGAGCGAATCGGATAAGTGAGTCTCTAACGCCTCCCTCTCGGGAGCCGATGAGAGAGTATAATCTGCCGCGCGGGGGCGTGGTCCCTGGAAGAAGATCAATACTACAGTCATACGGGCGATGAGGAGGAAGAGAAGTGGCCCGGGCACGACTAAAGACCTCCCGCAGATCGTGGTAGCTCTCAGGAACTCCAGACAAATCACCGGGTTCCTCCTGAGAAACAGACACAGAGGAAACAAGGGGAACAGCAGAGGTTAAACATTCAACACGACAGGACAATTTCCACAACAAGACGGATCTGTCGGACCAGTTAATCTGGGGGTTATGTTTAACTAGCCAAGGATGGCCTAACACCAAAGGGGAAAAGGGGAACGAAAAATAAAAAAGATATTGTCTCTTTGTGATTTCCCGAGACGGTAAGCGTCAGAGGGACAGTCCTTTGCTTAATCCTAGGTGGGAAGCTACCATCTAAGGCGTAGAGAGGGTGGAGCCCTTTAAATCAATGAGGGGAATACCTTGTTTCCGAGCCCACAGTTCATCGTGGAAACTCTCCTCGGCCCCTGAGTCGACTAGAGCAGCGCAGGACACCGACGAGCAAGGCCACCAAAGAAGAGCAGGAAGAGTGGTGAAAACCTTGGATGGAGAGTTCCTAGACATTGCGCTCGCCAGTAACCCTCCTCCTACTGGCGAGCTCTGGCTTTTACTGGGCAACTAGTGACAAAGTGACTGGCGGATGCACAATACATACAGAGCCGATTAGTGATGCGGCACTCTCGTTCCTTTGCGGAAATCCGTAGACCACCTAGCTGCATAGGCTCTGGATCAGCGACGGTGGCATTAGGAGAGACGACAGCTGAAGAGGTCGAGAAAGGGCGGCTTCGGAACGACGAGCTCTGTGACCAGGGCGTCGCCAGCCGATTTTCCTGGGGCTTCAGCCCCGAATGTTTTGAGTCAAGCCCCGAATGTAATGACTGTCACTGAGCAAATATGAAACTGGACAACAATAGCCTATGTAAACGCCCGAAATCATAAGTTGCTTTATTTCATTGCGCTTTGGCTTTGCATGCATACAGCCTGTAAAAATAGATCTTAAAAATAATCTAGCCTATAGAATACATTTCTTTGCTGTCGGTAGCCTATGGGATACTCCGTTTCTTCCTCTCTGTTAAATATGCAGCAGCAGCAGGTAGGGGAGGAGCTAGCACAGTCAACCGCAAGACGCTGAGTTAACAACTGAGACAGTCAGCGAGCAGGAAAGAAAAGATTAAAGAAAAATGAAGCAAACGAGACTTTGGGGATTTTTCGGAAAGAAGTCAGTGGGTAAGAATTCAGTTTTTTTTATCCTTAAAGTCTGAAGATAGATCATCATCTGGCTGGCTTTCACTGTAGGCCTATTTGTTTAACTAGCTAGTTATTACCATAGGCTAACATTATACGTTAGCACTTGTAGGCCTACTGGCATTTTCTAGTACAGAATCTCTTCCGGATAAAAACACAGGAGAAGAAGCTGAAACAAGTGATAGAAGATTGCTCACTCACTTAAATATAAAATAACGTGATCAATCATCATCAAACATTAAACGTAATTAAAAAATCCGCTTAATATTATCAAAGGGGGACCACCTGTCCTGCATTTTGTGAAGCTGTGAAGAATGTGAAGCTTTGTTGTCCCGCGTCAAGCAAGTCATAAGCAGTGTGTGTGCCTCATTTTAATTTTATCTGCATCATTTTATTTAATCGTCCTTTAAATTCCAATTCTAATGTTGCAATTATAATGTTAAAGTGTTGATAAAAAAAGAATGCATGAAGCTAATGAAATGTCTTTAAAATTAAAGTACAGTTAAAGGTATTTTTAAATAAAAAAGAATATCTACATTTGAACATAATAGTATACTGCAAGTGCAAAAGTAATACATAAATAGTGAACTATAACAAGTATAAGTTTGTTCACTTAAAGAAAACTTGCAAGTATACTTGCAGTATAAACTAGTAGTTTACTGACAGTACACTTCAGTGTGTACTTTCATAAACTAAAAAAATACTAATTGTATTAAAATAGTAAACTACTACTAGTATACTTATAAGTTCACTTGTAGTACAGATGCATTACAAATGAGAAACCTAGTTGTGTACTTAAAGTTTACTACTCTTACATTTATAATACATTTAAACGAATAAAACTTCTGCATAAAATGAACTTGAAGTATACTTCTTTTTCGTAAGGGTAGCCAGAAACATTAGTTTTATCCCACTGCACTGAATACTTTCCTTGTTTATCAGGTGTTGTTTTCTCTAAGGATAACCAATAAGCATTAACATAACATGTATATGTGACTTGTTTTGTGTTTGTAGTTAATATACACTTTGATTTGATTAAATGGTTTTGTAGAGGGTAGCAAAGATGAGCTGCAGACTGGGAGGAGCCAGCAGCAGCAGCAGCAGCAGCAGCAGCTGTGCCAGGATCAGACATGGAAACTGGTAACAATTAATCAGTCATTTTACTTTGGAACAAGATAAAAGTGAAACATTGTTTATCCCAATGCTCCTAACGAAAAGTTTTTGACAGATGTACATTGATAATTATATACAGTTCGATGCCATGGTGCAGGGGTCGGGAACCTTTTTACCAAGAAGAGCCAAACAAACAAAACAAAATTGAGAAATTTTTCAAAAGAGCCAGAGCAAAGTTTACACTCGTATATTAGACAATTTGCAACAGTAATATATAATAACAACAGTAGTAATATACGACTTGCACTGGTAGCAGTTCTGGTAGTTATATAACGTTACAACAACACTGTTTTTGTGTGTGTGTGTGTGTGTGTGTGTGTGTGTGTGTGTGTGTGTGTGTGTGTGTGTGTGTGTGTGGGGAGGGGGTGTTTGACTAGCTCTCGCGAGGCACATACGCGCGTGCATGACAGCTCTCTGCCATGCACGCGCCGTGCGCTATGTATGTTGCGCGCAGTATGTTCCATCTTGCTCTAGATTCCGGGAGATTTTAACAAATTTTCGGGCATCAGGGAGACGCTATCATCAATATGCGGGAATCTCCCGGAACTTCCGGGAGATTTTGTTCACTGACATGCTGGTTTCTAGCACACTGGACGAGAAGCGCAGCGCCTCATTTAAAATTCAAACACTTTATTATCTCAGGACTCCTGAGACTAGGAGTGTACACCGGTGACCAGCGGCAGTGGCACATTCAGTCTCTGTCCGCGGCGCCCAGCAACGGCTCAGGACCTTGTTCAAAATCCTGCCTCGTCACAGAGCGCATTTACATAGTTTTATATACAGTTTTATACTTTTATTTGTGTCAAACGGTCGTTAATGTAAATACTGACTTCACCGTGTGCTGCAATAGGCTACTTTTACATTCATTTTCAGAAATCAGCTGCTTAAATGAAAATTGCTGAGGAAAATTGCTGAGGTAAAGTGTTCTGCAGACTTAGCAACGATTGTATTTAATTGTACAGTACAATTATAACATAGGACAGACATTATTTTAATTCCATAATGTCCTTAAACATAACAATATTGCCGGCCATAAACTGAGAAAGTGCGCGTCCGGTGCCTCTTTCCTAGACGCGGCGCGCGCTTCTCGTCCGGTGTGCGATACTTCTGTCCTAGACGCGGCGCGCGCTTCTCGTGCGGTGTGCGACCCTCTTATGACACCACACATATTGAGAAACGGGCATCATAAACAAGTGATTAGCAAGTGCTGCATGGTGCATCTCAAATTGTCTCTTAATATTTTACTTTTTGAGAGCCTTTTTCAGTCAACATTTGAAAATTAGGAGAGCCATATAAAATCCTGAAAAGAGCCATATATGGCTCGCGGGCCATAGGTTCGCATTTAATGAACGTAGACTAAAGTCATCCATGTATTGCTTTAACTTAGGATCCGATCTCATACATCAATTTGACTTATTAAAGGGCCCCTATTATGGCATTTAAAATGTTCCTGAATAAAAACTTGAAAACAGCAAGTGGTGAGAGAGAAAGACAACAGCAAGTGATGAGAGAGAGAGAAAACAGCAAGTGGTGAGAGAGAAAGACAACAGCAGAGTGATGAGAAAGACAACAGCAAGTGATGAGAGAGAGAGAAAACAGCAAGTGGTGAGAAAGACAACAGCAAGTGGTGAGAAAGACAACAGCAATTGATGAGAGAGAAAGACAACAGCAAGTGGTGAGAGAGAAAGACAACAGCAAGTGGTGAGAGAGAAAGACAACAGCAAGTGATGAGAAAGACAACAGCAAGTGATGAGAGAGAGAGAAAACAGCAAGTGGTGAGAGAGAAGACAACAGCAAGTGATGAGAGAGAGAGAAAACAGCAAGTGGTGAGAAAGACAACAGCAAGTGATGAGAGAGAAAGACAACAGCATGTGGTGAGAGAGAAAGACAACAGCAAGTGATGAGAAAGACAACAGCAAGTGATGAGAAAGACAACAGCAAGTGATGAGAAAGACAACAGCAAGTGATGAGAAAGACAACAGCAAGTGATGAGAAAGACAACAGCAAGTGATGAGAAAGACAACAGCAAGTGATGAGAAAGACAACAGCAAGTGATGAGAGAGAGACAACAGCAAGTGATGAGAGAGAGAGACAACAGCAAGTGATGAGAGAGAAAGACAACAGCAAGTGATGAGAGAGAAAGACAACAGCAAGTGATGAGAGAGAAAGACAACAGCAAGTGATGAGAGAGAAAGACAACAGCAAGTGATGAGAGAGAAAGACAACAGCAAGTGATGAGAGAGAAAGACAACAGCAAGTGATGAGAGAGAGAGAAAACAGCAAGTGGTGAGAAAGACAACAGCAAGTGGTGAGAAAGACAACAGCAAGTGATGAGAGAGAAAGACAACAGCAAAGTGGTGACAGAGTAATATAACAAATATAGAAGGACACACAAGAGGTGAATAGTGTATGTTGACTGTGTGTGTGTGAGAGTGAGAGAGTGTGAGAGTGAGAGAGTGTGAGAGTGAGAGTATGTGTGTGTGCATAATGTTAAAGATGTATTTTGACTGAAAGTAAATTGTTACTGTAATAATAATAATAAAAAAAACTCTTCGAGTGATCCCTGTATTTACATAAAATGGTCTGGGCTAAGCCCCGGATGTCCTTCAATGCTGGAAACACCCCTGTCTGTGACGCACCTCAAACCGCCTCTCCGATCCGGATAGCAAGGTCGATGAGAGCATCAAGTCGAGCGGGAACCTCTCAGAAACGTTACTCAGAAAACAGGTCACAGGTTTAATTCATTTGAAGTACTTGTGCTAAATGTTACGCTCTTAGATGTAAGAAAGAAATCCATATTATCTCTAGCCTTGGCTACTGTATATTAGGGGTGGAACGGTACATGCATTCGTATCTGAACCGAAACGGGTACGGGCGTCACGGTTCGGTGCACGAATTTAAACGGAGAATACACGGTATATAAATAAATAAAACTTGCGTGCATATTAATTAATGTAATGCGGAACTACTGTTAGATACACTGGGTTCTTTAGGGACACATAGCCTAGTCTGTACCATCGGCTAGCTCCTGAACCGTCAAAGCTCTGAACGCGCGTTCACTTCAAACGTGGCTTTATACGCGCATCCTCGCTTTGGTATTAGCGTCGAACCAGACGCGATAGACGTGAATTTGGCGCTTCTATTCGCGTTTTGGTGTGACCGCATAATGAACAGGCTGCGATGTCAAGATCGCAATGCTTGTGTGTGTGTGTGTGTGTGAGAGAGAGAGAGAGAGAGAGAGTTTTGAGTTTTCAACACACTTTATTCATATCATTACAGCGTCAACATATTACTCAGTCACAATATCCAAAAAAGGTACAATAGACAAGACTTATCTTAATGTCATAGCAAAAATCAACATTTCTTCTTCAACTGTACAAATAGCTCCATTAAAACACCATTTGCGCAAGAAACTTTCTGAGTCATTCATCAGGTTATAGAACTTGAAATCAAGCATAACCCTTGCTTTTACCATATTCTTAAAGACAGTAACCACATGTTGTCCTTCTCTACCTTCTATTTTATTTCTCCTAGTCATGTAAACAGCAAGTTTAGCTTGCCCAATTAAAAAATTCAACAATTGACTTTTTATTCTTTGTGCCACACTGTATTTGGGTCCAAGAATCCAAATCTTAGAAGAAAAAAACTCCCCAAAACTCATGAAAAGTACATCAAGCAAACAAAACATTTCATACAGTCTAGAACATTCTAAAAAACAATGAAAAATAGTCTCTCTCCTCTTACAAAAAGGACAATCACTTGATACATTAGGATTAATCAAACTCACAAATGCATTTACAGCAACTGCGCCGTGTAAAACCCTCCACTGAATATCACCCGTGCGTTTTTCAATTGGTGGTTTGTATAAAACTCTCCAAACAGGTTTATCATCATCATCTATCCCCAATTTCTCTCTCCACACTGTATCACTGCGTTCTTTTAACTGTGCTTTATTTAAAACTTTTACAAGACATTTATACAAAACTTTACTTCGAGCATCCTCCAAACTTAACCCTTCTAGCCCCCTCAGGTTCAGAAAAGGCCCAGACAGTCCTTTAAGATTGGGACTAAGAAAAATACTTGGATAGGGATCCATATTATTAGGAACCAGTTTCCCATTATGAAATTCAATTAACAAATTATTTTCTTCCTCTGTTAACTTTTGTTTAAAAAGATTCAGAATTGTTTCTACATACCGTACTGACCGTACACCTAAACATGCGGCCATGGACTGAGCATTATTCAAACTAGAACCAGCAAATTCCCACACATGTTGCAGTTTCAATGTCTTAGTGGTAATTAAACAATGAATCAGCCCAGGTGTGCTTTCACAAGTAACATCAAAACGAGCTCCATGTACAAGAGGTTCCTCCAAGAGCCAGTACAGCGAAGAATTCCCCTCCAACCTCCGTTTTTCAAATAAGTCCCAAACTTTAAACAGTCTCTTATAAAAAGGAGTCAGACCGTTAAGCTGCAGCTTACTTGAGTCCATCAAAAACAAAACAGAGTTCAATCCGAGTCCACCAGCTTGATGAAAAATAGCTTCCGCCACTTTCCTCCAGACTAGATCCTTAGGTCCTGTGAGGTACCTCTGAATAAACAGAAGTCGAAAGGCTGCCCCCCTGCTGGGCAAATGGATAAGTCCTTGTCCTCCTTCATCTCTGGGTAGAAAAAGTATGCTCTGCGGTATCCAGTGAAAAGTGCTCCAAAAGAAGTCCACCATATTGGCTTGAATTTTACTCAAAAGTCCATTTGGGGGGTCAATGCAGGCCAAACGATGCCACAAAACTGAAGCCACCAGGTTATTTATTATTATAACCCTCCCTCTAAAAGACATTTTTGGCAAGAGCCATTTCCATTTCTCCAATCGCCCCTTTATTTTTTCCAACACTCCCTCCCAATTTTTGGCTAACATTAAATCATTACCAACATATACTCCTAAATACTTTAAGCCATCTCTTTTCCAGAACAAGTCACCTGGTAGCTTAGGAAAACCATGGGACCATTTACCACTTACTATGGCTTCACTTTTGGACCAATTAACTTTGGCAGAGGAAATTAAACCAAATTTGTCAAGAATGTCTTTAAGAAGATCAACATCATCTTGCCCTTTAACCAAAACAATAATATCATCTGCATATGCAGACAACTTAAAATTTGCTCCAGAGCATGGTATGGTCCAACCTTCAATGCATTCTCTAATTTTTACCAGTAGAGGTTCAATGGCAAGAGCATACAACATTCCTGAAAGTGCACAACCTTGTCTAATGCCCCTGTTGATTTTAAAAGGGGCACTAAGACCACCATTCACTTTCAGTACACTCTCAACATCCCGGTACAAAACCCTAATCATGGCGATAAAACCAGAGCTGAACCCGAACTCCTCTAGCGTGCGCCAGAGATAGCCGTACTCAACCCGGTCAAATGCCTTTTCCTGATCTAGAAAAATGAGACCAGTGTCTATGTCCAATAGCCTAGAGACGTCCAAAACATCCCGAATTAGATAGACATTATCAAGAATAGACCTGTTAGGCACACAGCAAGTTTGATCACAATGAATAACCTGCCCAACTACTTCCCTCAACCTAATGGCCAAAGCTTTAGAAAAGAGCTTTAAATCAGAGCATAAAAGTGAAACTGGGCGCCAGTTCTTTATTTCTTTTAAGTCACCTTTTTTGGGCAACAGGGTAATGACTGCCCTCCTGCAGCTCAAAGGTAGCAAACCTCGAAGTCAGACTATCATTGAGCACAGACAGCAGATCACCCCCCAGCACTGACCAAAACGTTTGATAGAACTCGACGGGTAGACCATCAATTCCCGGGGCCTTACCGCAATCCATGCTCCTCAGAGCAACATGCAGTTCAGAAGCTGAAAGTGGCCGCTCAAGCCAAGAATTGATCTCATCTGGAACTTTAGGCAAACCCATAAAAAAGGAGTTGGCCAGCTCAACTTCCTCTGTATATTCACTTTTATAAAGCTCAGAATAAAATAATACAGCTCTTTTTCTAATTTCCTTAGGCTCCACCATTTCTACACCCTCCACAGAATTTAAAGAGTGTATAAATCTGCTTTGACCATTCTTTTTTTCCAAACCGAAGAAGAATTTAGTTGGGCCATCCATCTCTACTGCACTCTGAAACCGTGAGCGGATCAAAGCTCCCTGTGCTCTGATGCCTAACAGGTTATCCAGAGTCCTTTTTTAACCTTGAGGAGCTCAATATGTCCTCGTTCTCCTGTGGACTCTACCAAATTCTGGAGTTCCACTATTTCAATCTCCAAGGTTTTCATTGATTGGGAAATGTCCTTGGATACGTTGAGAGTGTACTGACGACACAGTTGCTGTATTTCTTTTTCCCATAATCCCACCATTGTTGTAGGGAAGAAAAATCTTTTTTCTGGAACTAAACTGTTTCCAAAAATAAATAAAAACATCCTTAAAAAAGTTGTCTTGTAACAAGGAAGTATTAAAATGCCAATAGGCACTCTTAGGCTTTATATTAGTAATAAAAACACTACAAATGACTAGACTATGATCTGAAAACCCACAAGGCAAAATTTCACATTTTTTAATAACATTAAACTGGTGCTTGAAACAATAGAACCTATCCAATCTTGCCATAGAAATATAATTCTCTCTTGTTTGCGCCCATGTATACTGTCTTTGTTCTTTATATATATTTCTCCATACATCACACAAATCATGCTCTTCTATAATCTTTCTCATAGCATATTGAGAAGCTGGATGTGGCTCTCTATGATTCCTATCCATTCCATCATTTGCTGTACAGTTAAAATCCCCTCCAACAAATATGAACTCTTCATCTTTACAGTTTGACAAAATATTGCTTAATTTATCAAAAAGAACAACCCTCTCAGGACCAACAACAGGAGCATACACATTTATAAACACTAAAAACATTTTTTCAAATTTTGCTGTTATTTTCATTAGGTGCCCCTCAACAACATGTTCTACTTCATATGAAATAGGTTTAAAGTTTTTCTTAAAAAGTACAGCTAAGCCACCACTACAGTGATTTTTGTGGCTTAAGATAATTGACCCATCCCATTCCATTTGCCAATCATTCTCATTAGAAACATCACTGTGAGTTTCCTGGACCAGCATTACATCAATTTTCTTTTGTCTAGTCAGTTCATAAAGCATCGCTCTTTTCTTGCTGTCTCGTGCACCATTTAAATTAAGTGTGCCCAATCTTATCCTACTCATAAAAAAGTAATATGAGCACACCAAAAACAAAAACTTTACAAGAAAAGAAGAGAAGCTAGACTGTTTCAAATTCATCGTTCAATAAATTAAGTTTTAACTTCTGTACAATTTTCTTCAGCCTGAAAACTTCTTGTTCAGTGAAAGCACCACCCTCCTTCCTTAAAGCCCTGATTGAGTCTACCAAACATCTCGCGGTCTGGGAAGTAATCCTCAACATTTACACCCTTCATGCCCTTCGTTGTCTGAAGAAACATTTTAATTTTGTCCGCTGTATAAGCGCTGCGGACAGATCGCTTCTGTGAAGCTGAGCTCACGGAGTCTGAAGATTCACAATCACTTTCTACAGCAGACTCCACAGCATTACTCGATTCAGAGTCCCCCTCCCTTACATCACCAACAGCTGTTGCTGTAGCTTTTTTACTAGCCCTTTTTCCTTTGGTCTTAGTTTTCCTTTTTAACGTAGGTGTTTTAAACAAACTCTGATCTTCTGTCATGTCAACATCATTCTCTAACAAGGCTTGCTCACTAACCTCAGAAACACTACCTTCTTGCTCATTATCGTTTGTGACCACACTCTCATCAATTCCATTTTTTTCAACACAAGGTACTGTATCCTTCGTTTGTACATGATCTGTATTGCCACGTGTTTCAACTGCATTGTCATTCTGATCTGCGTTTTCTCGGGACACACGCGTATCACGTGACCCTCTTGTCCACAACCAAAACACTTCATCGAATCTGAGGTAGCAAAAATAACATACTGAAAATCGTCAATCTTAAACTTCATGGCTAGATTCAGCCCTTCATTCTGGTTATTCAGGATCATGTGTACCTGCCTCCTAAAAGAGATGACGTGTTTTAACTGTGCTGATTTACAACCGAGTGAAATATTCTTCATTTTTGACACAAGCTTGCCGTGTCTGGACAATTCCCTTTCAATCATTTCATTTTTAATAAACGGCGGGACATTTGAGAGTATAATTCTTTTCGCTGGTTGTACTAAGGGCATTACTGGAGTAAGTGACTCATTCACAACAATCCCGGTCTCTACAACTTGATTGACTTTTTCAACATTGTCCAAAAACATCACTAGGGCTAATGGCTCAGTTGCAAGGAATGAGGTGTGATCCGGGAGGTGCAGGAAGTGAGGTGGATGAAGCAAGTGAGATTGAGGTAGACACAGGTAACGAGGGAAAAACAGACAACGAAGAATGGAGGACAGTGAATCGGAAAAAAATTAAAAGAAAGCAAAGAGAATCTGATGGAGAAAAAGGAGAGGAAGAGCAAAGTTCTGAAATTAAAGTCATTCTGAGATTTCAATCCCGTTGTACTTCAAATCCTTTGAAGGTTAGTGATGCAATATATAAATTGGTAGGTGAAGTACGGTTGGTTAAAACTTTAAGAGACGGAAATCTACTGATTATATGTAGAGATAGAGTTCAGCAACATGGATTAATGAAGTGTAAATCATTGCTTGGGAAGGAGATTAAACCACAAGTATGGGAAGATAGAAGGAAGGTCATGGGAGTAATATCTGGAGTATCAACTGAGATAAGTGAAGACGAAATCAGAGTTAATGTAAGAGGAGTAAGAGTAATGAGAGTTAAACGCTTACCTTTTACAAGAGATGGAGTTAAGGCGCCCAGCCTGTCTGTGTTGTTGACACTAGAGGAAGATACACTTCCTGAAAGAATCAAAATTGGGTATGTCAGCTATATAGTAAGACCATATATCGCTCCCCCTATGAGATGCTTTAAATGTCAGCATTTTGGGCACATTGCAGCAGCTTGTAAGAGTAAACTCCGATGTGCCAAATGCGGAGGGGAACATGAATACGGGAAATGTGAGAGAGGAGCTAAAATCAAGTGTTGTAACTGTGGAGGAGAGCACAGTGCTGCCTACAAAGGATGTGATGCACATAAAAAAGCGGTTCAAATTCAGAATGTGAAGGTAAAAGAGAAATTAACGTATGTTGAGGCAATTAGAAAGGTCAAATCTAATGAGGATAATAGTAGATCAGCACCTGTGATTCAATCCTCAGGTCAAAATTTGCATAGGCCTAAGTGTTGCAACATCACCAAGGATACACTTTTAGTGGAAAAGAAAACGTTTGTAGCATTTATGGTGGAAATCATTAACTGTTCTGCCCAAGCATGTAGCCGAACAGAGAGAATTAAGATAATTGCAAAAGCGGCTGAAAAATATTTTGAAATGGAAGAGATGTCAGTAGAGATCATAAATGCAACAATTAGAATGGGGGTATCAGATTCACAATCAACATGTGGTGGTGGTGGAGATTAATAATGACGCTAAGCATTCTACAGTGGAATGCAAGGAGTCTAATTGCGAACGGACAAGAATTAAAACAGCACATTGAGGAGCTATCTGTCAAACCTAATATTATATGTATTCAGGAATCCTGGTTAAAACCTTCACTTGATTTTATATTGTATGGATACACAGCAGTTCGCAAGGATAGAGCCTTTGCTATGGGTGGTGGAGTTATATCCTTCATTCAACAGGGTATTAATTATAGAGTTATCAATAGTAATGAAGAGATTGAGATAATTATAATTGAAGTATGGGTGAATAAAACAAAAATTAGAATAATAAATTTTTATAATCCTTGTAAAAAAATAACCAGAGACATCTTGGAGAGTATATGTGATGTGGAAAAATCCAAAGTTATAATTTGTGGAGATTTTAATGCAAATAATACCCTGTGGGGAAGTGCTAGAACAGATAGAGATGGGCTCATTATTGAGGATTTTATGGATGATAATCAGTTAGTGTGTTTAAATGATGGAAGAGGCACTAGATATGATGTTGCTCGTGGTGTAGAATCTGCTATAGATCTTACTTTTGTATCACAACAACTAGCAGCTACTTGTATATGGGATGTGAGAAGTGAGAATGCAATGGGTAGTGATCATTATCCTATCTGGGTAAATATTAGGAGTCAAAATGTTAGTTTTGAAGAAAATTGGAGTCCAAGATGGAGAACGAAAGAGGTCAATTGGGGGCTGTATAATTTTATAACAAGCAGTAAATTAATTGAAATAATGCCAAATTTGAGTGAAGATATTGAGGAATCAAACAATTTGATCGTTAACATAATACATAAGTCAGCTGAGGAAACAATAGGCAAAACATCTGGAGCAAAGAAGAAGAAAATGGTTCCATGGTGGTCTGATGAGTGCAGAGAGGCTGTTAAAAACAGGAATAAAGCTTTTAAAGCTGTTAAAACTAATCATTCATTTGATAAATTATTGAACTATAAAAGAGCACAAGCTAAAACTAAAAGAATTATAAAAGAAACTAAAAGGAAATATTGGAGAGATTTCTGTAGTAATATTGGGACAGGAATCAAAATAAATGATATATGGGGAATGGTTAGAAAGATGGGTGGCATAAGAAGGGATTTTTCTCTACCAATATTAAAAGATGGTGGTATTGAGGCAGTAACTTGTAGAGAAAAAGCTGAGATGCTTGCAAAATCTTTTGTAAAAATACATAGTTCACAGAATCTTTCCAGTGAAGAGCTAGAAACAAGAATGAGGATCATTGAAGAGAATAAAGATATGATGGGGATGAAAGTGGTGGGGGAGAGCTCACTAGATGCAAATTTTACATTGTTTGAACTTAAAAGAGCATTGATTGGTGTAAAAAATACATCACCAGGGAGAGACGGAATATGCTATAAGATGATCGAAGAAATATCTGATGTGGCAAAAAATGTAATATTGATTTTATATAATAAAATTTGGGAGCAAGGGAAATTGCCCACTGGATGGAAACATTCAGTCATAGTTCCTATAGGGAAACCTGGAAAGGATAAAACTAATGTCAAAAGCTACAGACCAATAGCGTTAACATCTAATTTATGTAAACTCATGGAGAGGATGATTACTAAAAGGTTAGGGTACACATTAGAAAGTAGAGGGCTGATCATACCATATCAGAGTGGTTTTCGTGCTGGAAGAACAACTATGGATCCTGTAGTCTGCTTAGAGAATGAGATATGTAAAGCACAAGTTAATAAAGAATCTGTTTTGGCAATATTTTTTGACATAGAGAAGGCATATGACATGCTGTGGAAAGAAGGACTTTTAATTAAGTTGAATAAAATGGAAATAGGTGGGAAAATGTTTAACTGGATTAAAGATTTTTTAAATGATAGAACCATACAGGTAAGGATAGGATCAGAGTTATCAAGTATATACACAATAGATAATGGCACCCCACAAGGTAGTGTATGCAGTCCAATTCTTTTTAATATAATGATTAATGATGTGTTTGATGGAGTGAATCCAAGGATAAACAGGGCATTATATGCAGATGATGGAGCATTGTGGGTGAGGGGCCGTAATATAGATCATTTACAGCATAAGATGCAAATAGCAATTAGTCAGGTAGGAAAATGGTCATTTGAATGGGGGTTCCACCTCTCTGTGGAAAAAACACAATTTATTTGTTTTTCTAAGAAAAGGGTAAAACCAACAGTGGATCTTAAAATATATGGGCAATCTCTCAAACAGGTTAATGAATTAAGATATCTTGGTGTGTGGTTTGATAGTAAACTCACTTTTAAAAATCATGTACAGAAAATGGTGGAAAAATGTAAGAAAGCAATTAATCTTTTAAAGTGTCTATCAGGTTATAATTGGGGGGCATCAGGTTCCTCCTTAAAAAGAATTTATATAGCGATAATCCGATCCGTGTTTGATTATGGATGTATAGTATATAAAACAGCAGCTAAAACTACATTGGCTGAATTGGACCGGCTGCAGGCCAAAGCTCTCCGGCTGTGTAGTGGAGCCTTCCGAACATCACCTATCCCAGCGCTGCAGGTGGAAGTAGGGGAGATGCCTTTAGATCTTAGGAGGTTAAAGCTCTCTCTAGCATATTGGGTAAACTTACAAGGGCATGAGAATATACATCCTACAAAACTGGTGTTAGAGGAATGCTGGGAATATGGTCGCATTGTGGAAAATAGTTTTGGATGGAGTAGTAAAAAAGAGGCAGATGAAATGGGAATCAGTATTATACCCTGCAGCAAAACTGTTAATTTGAGTATAACTCCACCTTGGTTTTTCTGTTATCCTTTAGTTAATATAGAAACTAAAAACGTAGTTAAGACAGGATTGTATAAAAGTGTACAACAGTATATAGAAGCAAGATATAATGATACTGTACAAGTATTTACAGATGCATCCAAAGATCTAACTGGTAAAACGGGGGTGGCTGTGTACATTCCTAAATATAAAGTCACAATACAAAAAAGAACCTCAAACCACCTCTCAATTTTTTCTGCAGAAATGACGGCCATCATAATGGCATTACAGTGGGTAGAAGAAGTGAAGCCATACAAATCGGTTGTTTGTTCAGACTCTATGTCCTCCTTAACTAGTATCCAGACTGGGAAATCTGAATGCAGGCAGGATCTTTTAGATGAAGTTCATCAGGTGATATTCAGAATAACGCAACAGAAGCTAATAATACATTTCACTTGGGTTCCAGCGCACACAGGTATTGAGGGTAATGAGAAGGCAGACGAGTTGGCAAAAGAAGCACTTAAAGCAGATCAAGTAGAAATACAGGTTCCACTTAGCAAATCTGAAATTAAAACAATAATTAAAGATGGTATTCATAAACTCTGGCAAGATAGATGGGATAAGGGGGAAAAGGTAGGCACTTATATAGTATACAACAAAATATAACAGTTATAAAAATGAGTTCATTATCACGACAGGAGGAAACATGGTTCACTAGGCTGAGGCTAGGACATACAGGACTGAACAGCAACCTACATATAATAGGGAAGCATGAGACAGGAAAGTGCCCACATTGTGAGGAAACAGAAACCATAAAGCATGTACTTTTGACATGTAGGCAGTACCATGAAGAGAGAGAAGATCTTAAGAGGGTAACAAAGTCTGTTGATTTAAGCAACCTGTTGAAACTACCAGGAACACAGTCTACAATAAAAGCAGTGATAGAATTTCTTAAAAAAACACAGTTAGCAAGAAGAATTTAGTCTTATTGTTTTATTTTTATTTTTTAGTTTGTTTTCTATGGAGGTTGAGTTGAGGTTGAAGCTGGAGGAGCTAAACACGTAGCGCCAGCTGAAGCTTGGACTCTAACTCTCTGTTTTTTTTTTTTTTTTTTTTTTTTTTGTTTTTTTTTTTATCTCCCAATGTGATCACACCCATTCCAGTAGATGGCGGTAATGCACATAGCTTGCAAACTGCCAATAAAAAGCACAGAAGAAGAAGAAGAAG